>CM068305.1:81922662-82035162 GCA_034768735.1 Schistosoma mekongi
TGTGACTGAAAACATTGTAAGGTAGTTTGGGTAGTTGGTTGGTATAGCTTGACTTATATTTCATGTTGTTTGTCACCAACCAACAAGTCGTATCTACATTATTTGAGGGAATTTATACTTTCCTGATAACTAAATCCGAAGTCATCAAATTCTACAGCAGACAAAGAAGCTTAGTGATAACGGTCAAAGGCTGTGAAACTGAGTTGCCAAGGATTGAATCAGCAGAGAAGTATAAGTCTCATCAACATACTCCAGATACGTTTTCCTGACGAGTGTAAGGTTTCTTGCTGACTATCACCAAACCACCTATTTCTAAATACTGCCAGTGATGTCGAGTCACTTAGACTAATAACCGCATTGCACCTAAATTGACAGAATTCAATTTACACTATAAAGGACTCGAAGAACATCAACTCGGTCACTACACAGTGATTAAATAATATAAGAACATTCAAATATATTTTGTGGTAATCTATAAACTGATCATACTAGATTCTTGGAATTATGTAGCTATTGTCGTATATACTACTCACAGTAGACTTTCGGTGGGTGGCGTAAAACTTGGTTAGTATAACAAGGACAACCATCTCTATGGGGCTTGTAAAGCATAGGATTTAATAAATTTTATATTATACAATCTAGGATGATAAATACTCAAGAATAAACACATGTGATCAACCATTTCTTCCAAATTATCTAAAAGATTCAATATTCACTGAGAATAATAATTATTATTATATCTGATTAATACTTGTGAATGTATTCATAATTTTTCTGTTATTCAGTTTGGAATTCGTTGGCCAGTATCACGAACATTTATTTCATCATCACAAATTCCCGGTAATCGTGTATTCAGTGAAATTTTAACTACTGATACAACATCGATTAAAGAAACAACTGGTACAACAGGAGATTATGATGCAATTTCAGCAGCTAGTAGTGGATTACTTGGTTTAGGATTAAGAGATATATCTATGCTTGATTGTATACATCAATCAAATCTTTTATTATATCATCCAATATATAGGTAAGAAAAACTGTCTTTCAGTATATTTTTTTATGATGGTAAGGTGATCTTACTCATAAGTAGCCAAAATAGTATATATGAATTGCAGTTTTTACCAGAATCTACGATTCGTATTTCCTTCTATTTGCGATTATTAGCAGGGTATAGCAGCAAATTAGTGCTGATGTTCACACTGAGACATGGAACCACTGTCTTCTGGCTTCTAACGCCAACTTATTTACTAAGATATTACTTAGATATAGTCACTAAGTTATTTAATAGGTATGACGGTATTAATGAGGGTTCGTAATTTTCTAAAGATAATGGACTTCTTACAGTTACAAATATCAAAAACCAAAATTGTAAATCCCTCGTGGTAAGATGATATTTTTAGAGTTTTAAATAAATTTTTGTTGGTTTTTGGTTTTAAATGAGAGTCTTTGTAAGTGGCAATAACATTTCTTATTAATCTAATAAAATTTACATTTTAATACCAAACTTTACCTTAAAACGTTTGAGTTGTTTAACTTGGATTGACCTGAGTTAGCTAATCACGGAAAACCAACAATCACTAGATATCTGTGTCATCATAGTTTAATACTCGTTAGAACTACTTACTCACAAAGCCACATGAGAATTTAGCCCAACTCTTTTGAATCGTTCTGTGAACGCCTAACCGTATAATCACAAGACTAGCATATAACAGTAAATTTATATAAACATTTTAATTTAACAATTTTAATTAAAATCAATATTCAATACGTTATAATTATCTCAATATGGTTTGATACTAATTCATTCACCAATGATTTAACTGGATAATTTAGATTTCGATTGAATATGTCACAGATTAATGTTGGCAGGGTACCATTGAAAACCAGGGAGCACTGGACAGCTGTTTTGTTCTAGTGTGGAACTCCTCATCAGTGCATACCCCAGATTCCGCACCAGGGGCTACAGGTTGACAGCGAACCATCCCAATTGAGCTATAATAATAAGCTCACTGGTGACTAACTTCTGGATGTTCCTGAAGCTTTAGTGATAAGTCTTGACTGGTGGAGTTTAGACTTGTCGGGAGTAAGACAGTTATCACCAGTGACAATGGATAATCGTCGCACTACATATCACAAATTGATGGAAGTGGGAATTGTACCACTGGATGCCGACCCAGTGGTGCTGATGGTTAGGCATTCACTGTCAACCTAAAGCTCCTGGTGCGGAATCTGGGGTACGCACTGATGAGGAGTTCCACACTAGAATGAAACAGCTGTTCAGTGCCCCTTGGTTTTCAATGGTACCCTGTCAACATCAATCTGTGACATATTCAATCAAATAAATAAACAATCTCCACGAAAATAACCATTTCAATTGAATTTAGATTTCATTAATTTCAGTTATATTGATGACAAATATTTTCTGCATTATAGTACATTACTACTTAAAGAATTATTGAATGTCTACTAAACATTTTTTTTACAATATTCTTTGTTATTTCTTGTAGAATCTTCTATGTATCACATGATTCACAAGATTTAAAAATATTCAGTTATATAGCAAGAGATAGTAGAACAAGCGTGTTTCGATGTAATGTATTCAAAGCATATAAAAAGGTAAATTGAATTGAATATCTTTGTAAGTAGTAGATAATGTTACTAATTTTACAAAGAAAAGCTTTTATTGTCAAGTTCTAAAAAAGGTAAATAGTCTAAGTTTGCAGTCTACTGGATAACATTATTATATTGAGGTGTCTATATTTACAGCAATCCAATGAAGCTCTTGTTTTCTAAGAATCGAACAATACTAAACTATCAGCCATGTAAAGTTATTTATTTACTATTGTAGAAATGAAAAGTTTGTAGTGTATTAGGCCAGAATTAATAAAGTCTTTATGTAATACGGTTTCTGTTACTAGAAAATTTGATTGCCAAACTAAATGGACCTGTGGAAAGTTTATCTGTAGATCAACGTAACAGAAGAATGCATTTGTTACTTTATCAGTTACACTGTAAAGAATCATTTTACATAGTCGACTGCATTCTGGAGTTAAGAAGTTCAGGGTCCGCCTTTCAACAAATCATGTGTCTATCGTTTAGTCTGAGGAAAAACTAAAATAAGCTAGTTAATCTCCATAAAAGCTAGAGAATATTAAGAAATCCACTTCAACTTAATATGAGATTTAGGAATGTATACGCCATGACTACAACTGGAATCAAGATTGGATATCCTAGACTAAAGTGAAGCAACTACTTTATGTTGCCTAACTGTTAATGAGTAACTAGTTTTAGTCACTTCATAATGTAGCTTATCTGCATACTGCGTCTTTTTGTTTCAAATATTATGGTATGCTGATATAAACATCATGATGAATCCCGCTGAAGGGGACTGTTGTCATACATTTAGATTACATTTACCGTGTAACTGCCTAAAGAAATCTTGTTTCGTTACAGTAGAGTCTGCTTCTATAAGTCAATCCTTCCATAAAATTGAAGGTTTAGATTAGAGATTAGTGAATAATCTTATCATTCAATATCATTTGTTCACCTATTGAAAATAATTTATTGGTGTTGAATTACATGTTTCTATAATGACTACACACACATGTATATAGCTTCATGTACATCGTAACTATAGGCATACTTCATAAATCATATTTCATGGTCTGCATGGCTACTATTAATTCATATTTCCAACTATCTTATTACTCCTCCTTCTTTGAACAACCGATGTTAATTAATAGCTTATTATTACATTGTGCACAAAACAACAGAAATCATACTGACCCTACATTTTGTAATTATGTATTGTACGTATAAACTCAGCAAGTTTAAGGTTACATACTCAACATATGAAGTTTTAGATTTAAACAAACATATGTTCGCGGTCATAGGTATAGGAACTACTGAAGATTTTCAAACTAAATTGAAACGACCATCATCTGCTTCCTGGTTTCTGAAGGTTCAGCAATACAAATTAAAGATAAAAACTAAGATATAGTTTTTTTCATATCAGTACATGTAAATATTTATAGACACTTGTTTTATTGAGATAGATACTAGGGAGAATTTTGGAATTATTCAAAATGCACGTTGAACTCGATTTGATCTATTGAGTCAACTAAATGAATAACAAACAGCTTTACAGGGCTATGAATTAGATCATAAAGGAAAAAAAATGACAGGATAATTGTTAACAACAATCAATTTAGGATCTACAAAACAAGATACTAACTGCTTGTGTAGAAATTCGCAAAGTTCGCTTTAATCTGAATTTTATTCAAATGATATCATCCAGGAAACAGATAAAAGCGTTGCGATTAAACTATTAAAAATTACTACAATAATTCTCATTGGCTAAAAATCTTGGTCATTGCCTTATAAGTTCTTCAACTTACATCTATCCTTCAGTAGCTATGAATTGGCCATGAATCGAACAGTCTTTATGCCTTTCCCTTTACTCCAATACTAATCTACACATTCAATAACATGATATTTGAGAAGGACCATAGGTAGATTCTAGAAATATACTAGTTTAGTGATTCTACATAAGAAACTCTTTAAACACTGGAATCAAAGAACATCACTCATGAGTTTGAGAGACATTAAGAGGGTTGGATGAAACAAAGTTTTGTTATGAAGACATCATGAAGAAACGTCTTCACCGAAACTGCTAAAATATATCTGTCACTGTTGTCAGTAAAAAATTAGCAAGTCATGTATAAATATTTGAGAACAAATGCGGTTTATTAAATACAAGGATAATCTCAAGGGTAATACAGCACGTAACACAATTATCACCGATCCCATTAGTGACTATGAAACCATAATCATGTTCTGAACAAAATAAATACAGAGAAAGAAAGTGTTATAACTCATTAGTTTCAAACAGATTAACTTAGAATTTCATAAAAGGGATTAACTATATAACACGACGCGACTATGAAACCTGAACTGAACACAAAGACTACAAGAAACTAACACTTAATATGTTATGCTTATGCTGCCTTTTTTAATAGGACAAAATACAAACACTACGTTGAGCAAGATGAATGCTCTCTCCTTCCCTCTCACTTTAGCATATACTAAGAATGAGTTGACATGGTTTGTTATCTCTGATATTAATACATATGGACAATCAAAGATATGAATTCGATTGGGATAACGTCAAAATTCTGAAGTGGAAAAATTCTAAATTTACCTGAAAATTTCCAGAAACATTTTAATCATTAGACTCACCTACATAGATGCATTCTATGGACATCATGGAAGAAACAATCAATTATGTGATGAGAAGCCAACTATAAAAGGCAACCAACTAAAATGAAAGAATAAATGAAGATAGCAACTCACAAGCATTATCACCGCAACTAAATGATATAACATTCGCAGAAAAGCTGAAATTCTTAACTTTTTTCATAACTGGTACAATTATTGTTGTGTAGGACGACAAATAAAGCTTTGAAACTAAATTTCCCATCTCAGCGAACATAACACAATCTCATAAACCCCTTAAACTAACAAGGGTACACTGTTATAACCATGAATTACCCACTTAATCAATCACTGACTGACTTACAATTTATCACATGAAGGCCATGGGCTCTAAACTCACATACTGTCACATAAGAAAGTTATTTATGATACATACTATTACTAGGTAATTATGCTAACTTCAATGTATAACACAATAGGAATTTCCATGTTATTCAAAACTAGATTATCAGAATACAGAGAGTGGAAAACTGATATAGGACAATTGACTTGGAAACAAGACAATGAGCATTTAAGATTAATAAGTCAACAGTAAACTTTCATTTGAAAGAATTTTAAAATCAAATAAGTGAACGTGTGACAGTATAAATTTATAGACAATATTCTCCGAATTTTACTGAATTTAGAAATCATTGGATGCCGGCTCAGTGGTCTAAGAGTTACTCTCTCTCCACGATACCTGAAAATCGTGGACCAGATCCTTCCTGATGGAACTACTGAGAAATCCTATATTTAGGGAAAACATCTTCCTAGTTTTTTGTTGGTTATCTAACCCAGGTCATGTCATGATACCAAATCCAACAAACTCCATAACACCTAAATGAACAGATATTTTCCATCTCAAAGTCTCATACAGGTTACATGGTAAATTCAACCGAATGTGTTGTATTGTGATTTGAAATACTAAAGTAAACCACTAAGAAACAATCTGTTTAACGTACTTTCTATTGTGATCATATAACATTTAGCAACATAGTTATACCACTTTCTTATCATATTTATGTTTTGCATGTACTACTTACAAAAAAAATATTTCATTTAGAAGGATAGTGAGTACTCCGTAAATACATCTATACTATAACATGATGTCATTTATGAGTGTACACTTAACATTTATCTTATGATTTACATTATGATCATATTGACATCATTCATTTATTTATATTTCCTTTTCGATAAGTTACAAGCTATGCGAATTGTCAGAACAGTTGGTCAAGCATTTGATGTTTGTCATCGACTAGCTTTACAAAAACAAGAACAACAATTAGAAACAACAGAAGATAATAATGCTACTACTGCTACTACTACTAATAGTAATAATAATAATCATGATGAAAATGGCGAATCCGATGATAAAATAGAAAAACCTGATAAGAAATCGATTAGTACTACTAACTTTACTACTAAACAAGAAGAATCGAATAAATCATCAAAGTATAATGGTGATATTGATAAACATAAAACCAATTCAAAACATAAATCGAAACGAAATAAAACGTTTAAACCAACGAAATCAGTTAATTCAAAAAATGATCATCGTTCTACATCACAACTACGTAAAACAAATCATCATAAAGATAAGAATAACAATCATAACAATGATACAAATGATCCTAGTGATAATGTTGATGATATTGATGAAATGGATCAAGAAATTGATATCAAGAAATCACATAAACATCGTCAAATAAAAGATCTTTCAGTTAATTTAAACAAAACTGATGATACATTGATTGATATGAAAACTGTAGATCTAATCAGTGAATCTGTTGAGTTGATTGATATGGATCATGATATAGGTAAATCTATAGGCAGTTGTGTACATAGTAAAACTGGAAAAACTAATCACAAATCTAAATCAACTACACGTCAGCATAAATCATCTAGAAAAAGACATACATCTAAATTTTCAAGTGGTTCTGATACAGAATCATCACCTTGTGTTCATAGTCATTCAAGAGAACATTCCGAATCATCTAAATCTTCCAGACAAACAGCATCATCTAATTCGTCTGTTGGTAGTCGTATCCTGTCTGATCATTCAACATCACATGTAAGTTCACTCAGTTCAGTATGTTCTGGTGAGAAAATACGAATTCATAGTAGACAAGAACATCATAGACATCATAAAAGACCGTCTAGTTCACATAAAAGTACTAAATTAAAGACAAGTATTACTACACGTGACTTAGTATGGATGTTACAAACCGGTGAAGATAGGAATGAGAAAACTGATTTATTTACACAAGAATTAGTATCATTATTTGCTGGAAATGCAGCTTCAACCTCGATATTATTAGAACAAGGAAGACGTATGCATCAAAGTAGATCCTTAGATACAAATGTTGCACGAGACCTACTCAGTGAAAGTAAGTTGAAGTAAAGTGAGATTTGTGAATGCATTCATTGTATATATTCAGTGTTTCTATCCTCAAATCGACAAGTTAAGTAATTACTAGAACAGAGTTTAAAAAAGTCATGAAATCGGTTTCTCTATGTAATGAAATAAAGACATTTCGCTTTATTAAGTGCTTTAAATCCGTCACATTTTCACTGATCTATAGCTGTCGTTAAAAAACTAAACTCAATGGAGTACCACTGTAAAACATTGGATAATGAAGAGGTGTTCTACTCTAGACTGAGACTCCTTAGAAAGGCATTGTTTTGACCCCACCAATAATTCGAATTCAGAACAATCAAGTCTCATGGCAAACGGCATATCATCATCGTCACTGTGTTGTCGTTAATTGGTAGATTTTATTACTTCAATCATTTCTTTATTTTGACTGATAATTACTTATTGTGATTAGTGATGACTGTCTCACTCCAAATATGACATTGAGTGAACGTTCTGCTTTATTACCGACTCACTGAATTAAAAATTTGACTATACGTGGAAGGTTTATAGCATACAAAATGAGAAAATTATGTATTCTCATTCAACGATGTCTATTGTTCTTGCTTTACAAGAACATTAATGAGATTAAGTAAATTAAGTTCTATCTTAGAATCCATTTTTAGTGAAATCTAGTAGAAACAATTACTTCACAATATACTTCAGTTTCTTCTTTGAATGACATTCTTCTTTCAGTTTCGTAGATATCTGTTTGATTTACAGGTTATGCTTGTTGTTTATTTACACCACCGCGGGTGTAACTCCAAACCAAGAAACACTACTTTAACTCTATACAGGAATCTTTAAATCTGGTGATATATACTTAACACTTAGACCACTGATTCGCAGCACACTGGTATACATCTCAATTTGTAATAGGTTGATAATATAGTGCGGCCTATATTCAGTAATAGAGATAACTATTGTCGGATTTAGAATATGACAACAAGCTATATCGACTACTCCAAATGAATCATCTTTTAAAGATTTTAACCATGACAACATACATATTCAATGTTCACAATCTTAAAAGTATAAAATATACCAGTTAATTATCAGTTCAATGGAATTTACTTGTCTTAAAATAATATTTTCTTAACGAATGTCCTATTAATAAACCATTTTATAGGTTCTTTACAAAGTCCAAATAATGCATCCAGCACTTTATTGACTGATGATGTCATATCAAAAACATTATCAACTGATCAAACATCAATTGGTACAGGATTCGCTGAATTGGCTGATGTTAATAATCTACGTCAGTATCAAACAAGTAAACCGTTATTATCGAATCCTACTGTAGATACAAGTTTACATCAAGTAAATCGTTATTTTTTTAAATTGAGTGTTGTAGAGTTTGGTGAATATGACAGGATATTAGATTCCGCTTCATTAAACTGATGGTTGGATATTTGTTCTTGAACCCGAAAGTCCTAGAGTTAACTCTGTTTTAGGGTAAGGGTAGTGGATACACATTACTAAAGTGTTTCATACTAGGATAAAACAGACATTTAGTGCTTCCTGGTTTTTAATCGTTATCTAACTCAAGTCAATTAATGATGTCAGAATCATTATTTATTTTTGGATATGAAAAGTTATTGATACATTTTATTCTAATAAATATAACCTATTTTGATTGTGTTATTTACCTTCGCTTCTTGTGCTCTCTGAGTTTATCGACTGAAGCTGTCAGAACCGCTGATAAGACCTCATTAGAAGCAGAAGCTAATTTAATAAATGTATAGTATAAAGTCACGTCAAACAGGGCTAAGCAAACATGTTATGTGGTTATATTTGACTATTAAGAAGAAAATCTTAATCATGTAAAGATTCTACTTTACAACCTCGAACGATAACTGCTGGATAGTATGTTAAAAAAGTTTAACGTCTGAGATTCTTTGTCATTCTCATGAACATAAGTAGTATATGATTGAAACAACATTTGCGTTCTGTGGTCCAAGTCAGTCAGTATTAAACTTTCTTGATTATGTTGGCGCTTATCACTAAGACATGCAAACATCCTTGTCTAGTTTAACACTCAATGTTTTACAGTCTAAGATGACATCACTGAATTATTTAAACAGCGAATAACTTCCAGTACGGCTGAAAGGTTACAGTGACATTCATTTAGTTTTCAGTACAAAACAATTTCTGTTAGTTAACGTGTAACATGACTACTATGAATGATTTAAGGATTCTGAGTTTTCTTCCGATTATGTTTGTTCATAGGAAAGCAACACTATAGTATCTGATCACTTAAATTGGTGGTCACATTCAAGAATCATCGGTAGAGCTGGATAGGCAACAACCACGACACTAATAAATTCTCAATCATAAATCGAACACATAGATAGATACTAAGTAACTCAAGAGGTAATCATCGTGTTTATGCTAACCAACTTCCTTAAAAAAACAAACTGCGATATCTTTCAGTTATTTTGACTGTTGCACCGTACAAAAACTGAAGTTCTAGTTATAGAACTGGAAGTTCTGTAGGCTATAAATTAGTAATTTAAAACAGGAAATACCACCAAGAATCCCCTGTCTTTAGTTGTTTTATATCAAGGATGAACCATGGCTCAATAAATATTAAAAGCCAGGAAGCATTGATGGGTGCTTTCCTCCTAGTATGGAATTCCTCAGTTATGTATACCTATGACCTCGTCACCAGAAATTGGACCTATCACTTTTAGACTCCACAGAGAATTCATATAATAGTTTAAGCTTCTAACTTTATTCGATTTACGGTATTGTGAGGCCATCATCTATTGCTGAATTTTACATTCCTCTGACTCTTGATATAGTTAAAATCCACTAGAACTATGGTAATTGCCACTCAAAGTTAATTGGCAGACAGCCGATGATGGGATTTAGTTTAGCAGTTGTAGTGATTTGTGATTGTGTTACTGACCTCAACCATGTAGTATACATCTACCAACATTGATTAGACAAATAGTCAGTGACTTAATAAACTGATGTCATGTTTTCGTTTGACCAAGCTATCTCTCATATCATCTCTGTGCTATTCATTATCACACATAATCTAAACTGATGTTACAAGGAGATAGGTTTATGATAAAACCAATTACGAAAACTTAGTTTGTGAAATCAGCATGGTCATAAATCATGTAAATGAATTTAATTATGTAAACTACTGTTACAAGAACGGGTATATACGGTGTTTGGATCAACGTAAACTAACTACGACTGTATAAACAGGACAAGGACAGCATTTCTACAACTAAAATCATTTGAAACTCAAACCAGTTAGCAGCCAGCATTAAAGTCACAATTTTCAATACAAATATGAATACAGTTCTATTGTATATTATACTATCATCAGTAGCTTCGAATGATTGTCATGTTACACTGTAAATTAGATAATACCATAGATATTGACCACACGATTCTAACTTTATACCCTGAAATCATATCATTCATATTGGTCCCACTGACAAACACCAACTTAGATCAAGCAGAGTTTTCGGCCAACATGATTTATAGTACCGACGAATAAACGCAAAAATTAACCATTAAAACAATTAATCAATACTATCAAGGCAAAAAAGTGACTGATTTACACATGAAAACAAATTAGATTGTAACGTGTATAATGCCTTTATGACATTAATAAACCGTAAGTACCAATTGATAGATGGGAATCGTGATGGTTGCATTACATTGTACACCTGTATTGCGAATCGAATCCTAATCAATCTCCAACGTACTCCTAACACTAAAAGTAAAATAATCCTAACTATAATCTATAACCCTCTCCTATGATCCAATGCACCAGTAGGAAAATTATTCTTCAAACCGCCAACTTCGAAAGGCAAATGAACGACTCCATTCTCATAGATTTCTTGTTTTACCACCACACTATAACCCAACTTTCATTATATTTGAACAACAATTTCTTTGTCACAATCACAAACAAATGTTTTGTGCAATATACCCACATCCTGCAACTACATAAGAAACCCCACAAATCTTTCAGAATTAAAATTATACACTAACCGATCCAGTCAGACAATATCACTTTAAACGGCTTCCATTCTTCATGTAACTAGGCAGGACTATAATGTAGGGACGACCTTGACATTTGCTAGGCGACGATTGACATCAGAATATTAGTTTGTCACTCTTCTCTAATCATTTGTTCAAGTGCCTAAACGGCTCACAATCACATAAACATGTTCTACGAAGTAAACCTTTTTCCTATAAACAGCTAACGATATCGTCCTCCTGGAAATTGGCATGCATGAGATACATCGTCAGTATTATCAACCAAATTGTGAGAAATGATCTTGAGATGAAAAGTCTCATTGGTTCGTCCCTACATTATAGTCCTGCCATATAGCTATGCTTAATGACCTAGAAACCAGTAGTTCACCTGTGATTTGTCAAAACTTTAATATATGTTCGTTGTAATTATAAGTCATGTTTACCGGGTTTTCTATCTACTACTGTCGGTCTTCCCCCCATAAGTGATCATAATATCATACGTACATATTATAAATTCTTATATTTTTTTTTATTGAATTTACCATCAAATAAATCATATTTATTTTACAAATTGAAGCATTGTATCAAACAACTTGTACGTCAAAATTGGGATTTACGTACATGGTTAAATCAAATGTCGGATCGTTTAGAACGTTTAGAATTGTTAACATCAAATAAAATGGAACATGATAATTCAATTAATCAATTGATAGATACAAATAATGTAAATAAATCAATGGATCGAAGTAAATTAATTTCTACTGGTCCAAATAAAGTACGTTTTTGAAATATTATATCTTGGTAATAGAATGAATTGTGAATTTTCAATAATCTTGATAATATTGTAATCTGTAATATTTTAATGATGACCTATTCCTGTACACATAACAGTAGTACTAAGTTCTGAATGAAATTCTCCAGCAGGAATTGTAGTATTCTTATTAAAGATCATGTAAATCTAAACACAACACCAGTTGTAATGTTCTTGTTAATCGATAGATTCTACTCGCCATGGTGATTATTATTTTTTTTATCGATTATAGTAATCTGAATTAGTAATCTTTAGTTGAACTCGATAACAGTCATGATCGACTATAATAAATAACTGAATTGTGTTAAATTAAGTAATAATAGTAACCATTCAGATATTCTGATAAACTTTCCAGGAATAGGTTGCAGTAAATGAGAGACTTAACGAAATCACCCACCTGACTCGAAGTAGAAATATAATGAGTATATTGCCCGGACTTGTGATTGTATTGTGACGAAATATACCACAATATTGGTAATAACCCTGAATTACTCTAAATGTTAAGGAAACGAAACGAATTGGTCCGCAGGTGTCATGATGTATTTCAAAGTGAATCCATACCCAGTATAAGGGCAATTTGTAGGGCTAATACAGAAAGAGAATCAGATATGCAGACATGGATTTCATGTATAGGACAAATGTATAGATGAAAGCACTGAATTAACCAAATAAAGTGGGCATTCAATAATCAAATGAGGTAGTTTAAAGTACTTTCTGTCACATGATACTTAAGATTTATCTTCAATTCTTAGGGGTCTACGCTTTTATGAAGAAGAACTTTGTATGATAACTGTCACAGTTTAATTTTATGTAACTGTTCAAGCCTTCGTTAGCCAACATGTAGTCAAGTTATTTATATACAGTTTGAATCCACTCGAACTATGATTCAGACACTCTCAGCTCAGTACATTCAAATGGCTTAGCCGTATACAGGGTAGCCAAGGGAATACAAGTGACTGTTCAAAAGATTATGGCTAAGGTTTAGTCTCTTAGTTGTATAGTTACTAGGACATCGTGGCCTTTAGAAAAATATAAAATGGTTTCAACTAGCATACAAGCTGTATAACATTTTTGATTATATCCTGTTATGGCATATACTTAGTATCACAATATATTATTTAAAACCAGGGAGCACTAGTTAACTGTGTTGCCAGCGTATAGGGTTGCTTAGCAGTGCTCACTTTTGATTCTGCTATAGTAATGAATTAAGAACTTTCAGGTTTCGCGGCAACCGCTTACCATCAGTACTAGAGAAACAATTCCCATAATACTGCCTCACGTTCAACAAGGATGAACTTCACTGGTCATGCATTCCAATCGGAACTCCAGGAATCACTTTGGGAAGTTTGTCACGAGTTAGCTAGTATTGATTGTAAATGGTTGTTGGATAAGGTCAACCAAACGTATCCCAGGTTGATTGAATTGGAAATATCATTTGTTTGAAGCCAAAAAGCCTTGGGTTAGATCTCTAAGGGGATCGTGTATGCTTGCTGTTGAAGAGTCTCATACTAGGACAAAACAGGTTCCTGATGATCAGTGTTTGTCTAATTCAGACCGATTAATGATATCAAATTAAAAAATTCAACAATCTCCATAACACTCAATTACAATCTCTCAGATTTGTCCAGGTATTATAATGAGAGTAGTCTTGGCTACCTTTCTTAATGAAAACAACTACATATGAAGCCCGTTATATTTTCTATTCAGTGTTTGAATCCTCACCACAGACGATTCTACAAAGACACTAAGGATTATAGAAATCGAATAAAAAACAATGATATCTGAAATGTCTAAATCCTGTTGACTTATAGCGATGTTTTAAACAAAAACGACATACAGTTAGGATTAATGTATTTTCAAGCGACAAGCCTACATTTCGCCAAGTTCTTCCAGGTTACACATTGAATTAACAACAATCAACAGTATTTCTATTGATACTTTTATAATCCTTTTATATGCATATTATTTTATTTATGCAGTACATCACAAATAGACGATTACTACCAAATTCAGCATCATTCAGTGTACAGTCAAATAATAAATCAATAACTGATCAAAATGTTCTCTCTTCTTTATCATTATCTGGATGGAATAATTCAATTAATCCAAATAATGAAATCAATTATAGACCATTAAACAGTTCTAATCCATTTCGAATGCCTCGATCTATTTCAGCGTTAACTGGAACTATAAATGAAATGAATACACTAAAACCACAAGTTAATATACCTTATTCTGGATATTTATTTAATAAATCAAGTCTTCCATTTAATGAACAATCTAATTTAACTTCTAAAAAAAGTAATAATTTAGAAGATGATGAATTTATACAATTAGCTAACAGAAAAGAGGTAAGTATTCATATTAACCAATAAACGATACCACAAAAACAGTAGATTGATACTTTTTGATGTTATTCATGTCATTCTTGAATGTGTTACTTTCATGTTTTCAATGGATGAAGTAAAAAATTATGCATGTAAATTATGCATACTGTCAGCATAAAGTAATGCATTGATGAGAGTATTAAGTAAGACATTTCTCTGTAAAATATCATTATGAATAACAATAGAACTCATCGGTTTCGAGCACCTTCATTCCACTGTTAGCGCTTACATAATAACACCATTTCAGTACTGTTTGTTTTAAAAAAATTAGTGTATTGTCTCCGTGAGTTACTGTGTCTCAAATAGTGATTCATTTGTGCACCAGGTTTAAATATATTTTTATAGATTTGCATTTTCCGGTTACTGATTAAGATATTTTCAAATATTTTTGAGAATAAATGTTTGTATTCGTCACAGATTGATATTAGTTGAGTACCATTAGAAACTAAGGAGCGCTGAGCGGATGGTTCGTCTTAGTATGGGATTCTTCAGCAGTATGAACCCTTCATTCCACCATGGAATCGAGTCTAGAGTTTTTAGGTTATCAGTTGGAAAAGGTGCCCATTTCTGAGGGGTCCCATACTAGGATGTTACAGTCACTAAGTGTTTCCTGGTTTTTAATGGTACCTTACTAACATCGGTCTGTGATGAATATAAACATTTATTGTCAAAAATATTTCTAAACTATTAATACCCAGTTGGATTTCTATTCGTTTGTTAATTGATACATTATTGTTAAACATCCTCTCTAGTAAAATTTCGTCACCTACTTCGTTTACTACCCTCAATTCATCAATGCAGCAGTTACTAACTCTGTCCATTTGATGAATTATTATTATCTTAAATGTATCAATATATAAAATCCTCACTAGAAATTGAGCAATCAACATACCTCATCATATCATAATGTATCTCAGTTTTTACTGAGTCCAATTATGTGGAGTGTTGCTGAGTTATTCCGATTGGTTGAGTTGAGGCTGTATGAATTCTATTCTAAATGAATATAAATTTTGTCCAAAGAACTTAATAATATTTCAGATAACTAAAGTCACATTCCCCATTAGTACTAGCATGTACAGACTCAATTCTACTGATTTTATGTAGTTAAACTGATATATTTAGTTTTTGAATACTATCAGTAACTAAACAAAATGGATTGTCTTTATCCATGATGTTAAATGAATTTCACGAAAATTATCCGCAACGTTAAACTGTACATTAATTATTCATTACCCATTGCCCTTCGGTGATTATTATATCATTCATTTATTAAGTGAGTACTGCACATTAGTTCATTATTTTCGTTAAAGATTTCATTTCAGATAGCTAAAGCTACTCTCATTCGGGTTATACACGGATGCTAGTTCAGTGAAGCATGATATACCTGGTAAAGAATGCTAAATGTGTCAAAGGATAAGGCTTAAAATGAAGACTTTGAGGAAAATTGCACTTCAGTGCAGATCACTTACCAAATAAATGAACAGAAAGCTGAACGGGATTTCCGGATACATTACTTTTACTAAACATCGTAGATATTTTGGATAATCCCAGTCATAAATTCTATCATTCTCATAACTGATATACGCTAAAACGTATATGAAACAAATAAAATCCTTAATAACTTAACTCTACTTTTATATTTTCATATCACTATCTCCAGGTACTAAACGAATGTCCTATTCTAGTTGAGTATTCGCTTTACAATCATACCATTTTAAGCATTATAACTACACGTACATAAAAAATAAATGAGTTTATTAGTTAGCGGATGCACGACTGTTTCCAAAATCGAAATGAACGATTCGCTTACTGACATAGTCTCTGAACCCATTAGTATTTTGCTTTGAAAATGGATGGGCTAACGGAATTGTCAAAATCTACTGGTATATAACTTATACTTACTTACTTACTTACTTACTGCCCGTTACTCCTCGCTGAGGAGCATAGGCCGCTCACCAGTGTTCTCCATTTAACTCTGTCCTGAGCAATCCTTTCCAGTTGTTTCCAGTTGCTGCTCATCCTTTTAATGTCTGCTTCCAATTCTCGACGCAGCGTGTTCTTTGGCCTTCCTCTTTTCCGTTTCCCAGCAGGATTCCATGTCAATGCTTGTCTTGTGATGCAGTCTGATGGTTTGCGTAGTGTATGTCCTATCCATTTCCACCGTCTTTTCCTAATTTCCTCTTCGGCTGGAAGTTGGTTAGTCCTCTCCCATAGTAAGTTGTTGCTGATGGTTTCCGGCCAACGGACATTCAGTATCTTGCGTAGGCAGTTGTTTATAAATACCTGTATCCGTCTGAGGATGTTTGCAGTAATTCTCCAGGTTTCAGCTCCATACAGCAGGACTGTCTTCACGTTCGAATTGAAGAGTCTGACTTTGAGGTTAGTTGATATTTGTTTTGAGTTCCAGATGTTTTTCAACTGCAGGAATGCTGCCCTTGCCTTGCCAACCCTTGTCTTTACATCTGCATCAGACCCTCCTATTTCATCGATGATGCTCCCCAGATATGTGAAGGTATCCACCTCTTCCAGAGTTTCCCCATCAAGTTGAATTGGGTTGGTGCTCCCTGTATTGTATTTGAGAATCTCGCTCTTACCCTTATGTATGTTCAACCCTACTGCTGCTGAAGTTGTTGCTACACTGATTGTCTTCGCTTGCATTTGTTGGTGTGTATGTGCTAAAAGAGCTAAATCATCTGCGAAGTCCAAATCATCGAGTTGCATCCTACTTGTCCATTGAATCCCGTACATTCCCTCAGATGTGGAGGTCTTCATGATCCAGTCAACCACTAGGAGGAAGAGAAAAGGTGAGAGCAAGCAACCTTGTCTGACTCCGGTCCTCACTGAAAATGCAGTTGTCAGTTGTCCTCCATGCACAATTTTGCACTGTGTTCCGTCGTAAGAGTTCCGGATGATGTTGACGAGTTTCTCTGGTACACCGTAGTGTCGAAGAAGTTTCCATAGTGTTCTCCTATCTACACTATCAAACGCCTTCTCATAATCAATGAAGTTGATGTACAGGGGCGAGTTCCATTCAATTGATTGTTCAACGATGATCCGTAGTGTTGCGATTTGGTCCGTGCACCCCTGATCCTTACGAAAACCAGCTTGTTGATCTCGAAGTTGAGTCTCCACTGAATCTTTCATTCTGTTCAACAATACTCTGTTAAAGATTTTCCCTGGTATCGACAGTAGCGTGATCCCTCTGTAGTTGTCACATTTGCTCAAATCTCCTTTCTTTGGTATCTTGATAAGATAACCTTCTTTCCAGTCTGCCGGCACTTGTTCTTCTTCCCAGATCTTTTTGAATAAAACGTGGAATATCTTTGCTGTTAGGTCGATATCTGACTTGAGTGCTTCAGCTGGTATATTGTCAGGTCCTGCTGCTTTCCCACTTTTGATTTGCCTGATGGCCATCTTGATTTCTTCCATCGTTGGTGGAGTGACATCTATCGGGAGATCTGTAGGTGCTGCTTCAATGTCCGGTGGGTTCGGTGGAGCTGGCCTATTTAGAAGTTCCTCAAAGTGTTCTACCCACCTATTCTTTTGTTCTTCAATCTCAGTGAGTGTCTTGCCTTCTTTGTTCTTGATCGGTCGCTCTGGTTTACCATGTTTATCTGCCAGTTTCTTCGTTGTGTCGTATAGCTGTTTCATATTTCCTTCTCTTGCAGCCTTCTCCGCTGTCGTTGCAAGGCTTTCGATGTATTTCCGTTTGTCAGCTCTAATGCTCTTCTTTACTTGCTTATTTGCTTCTGAGTATTCAGCTTGAGCCTTGATTTTTTCTGCTCTTGTTCGGCTGTTGTTGATTTCTATCTTCTTGTTCCTCCTTTGTTGAATTTTGCTCAATGTCTCAGTGGAGATCCATTCCTTATAATGGTGCTTCTTGCGGCCTAGAACCTCCTGACACGTTGACGTTAGTGCTTCTTTGATTTCTTTCCAGTTGTCCTCCATAGTGGTTTCTTCTTTCGGCAGATCTTGTAAGGCTTGGAACCTGTTGTTGAGAGATATTTTGAATTCATTGAACCGTTGTACTGCTGACACTCCAGTTGTCCACTGCTTCTTTAGCTTCAGTTTTATTTTAGAAACCACCAAGTGGTGGTCTGAAGCTATGTCAGCTCCTCTCCTGGTTCTTACATCTTCCATTGATCTTCTAAATTTTTTATTGATACATATATGATCGATTTGATTCTCAGTAGTATGATCCGGTGAGACCCATGTAGCCTTGTGTATGCGTTTGTGGTCGAATATTGTACCACCTATAACCAATTTGTTGAAGGCACATAGGTTTGCAAGTCTTTCACCATTGTCGTTTCTGTCTCCCAGTCCTTGTCGTCCCATGATTTCTTCATATCCAGTGTTGTCCATTCCGACTTTGGCGTTGAGGTCTCCCATCAGTATTGTCAGATCCTTTCCTCGACACTTTGCTATAATTGACTGCAGTCTATCGTAAAACTGATCTTTGTCTTCGTCGTTGCCGTCGTTGGTTGGTGCATAGCATTGGATAATATTCATTGTAATCCCTTTCTTCATTGTTTTGAAAGATGCTTTGATGATCCTGGGTCCATTTGGTTCCCATCCCACAAGTGCATTACGTGCCTCCTTGGACAGCATCAGAGCAACTCCTTGAGTGTGGGGAGCATTTTCCTCTTCGTGGCCGGAGTATAGTAGCGTCTCTCCCGAAGCTAATGTTTTCTGTCCAGCTTGAGTCCAATGAGTTTCGCTGATTCCGAGTATTGTCAAGTTGTATCTCCTCATTTCTGCAGCTATTTGATTTGTCTTCCCGCTCTCCCACATTGTTCGAACATTCCATGTACCTATAAAAATATTTGCTCTGGTTGTTAGAAGGGGGGGCATCGGCCTCATGACTTCCGAAGAATTTCGGCTTTCATCATGAGGCGTCATATATCCTTCCACTCCCAGGACAGAGTTTAAATGGTTTATCTTGTTTAATCTGGTTTGCGTTTTTTTTAGCAAGTTTGGGTTTTTACGGGATGGGGGTGCTAGCCCCATGCCCAACCCTCCTCCTTTACCCGGGCTTGGGACCGGCAGTAACCCTAGGAGGGCTACAGGCGGAGTTATATAACTTATAATCCATAATATTTATATCCTAGTTTATAGCTCATTAATTATTAAGCATCGCATCAAATAGTTAATAACGCCTGATCGATAACAGTCACTCTGTACTTTTGAAGTACTGATCTAGTGAAAAGTAAGTCAATGAGTAACTGAAGTAAATGGGTTATCTTTAAAAGACGCTAGTTGGAATAGGTTTCATCCTACTTTGTTTCACTCAGTAATCCGTATTTACAATCATTGGACGTGGGGATTTCATCGAATGTCACGTATATTCACTGTATAATCAACTTACTACTGTGTCATTTATGCTCTGAATGACTTTCTGTAGCATGAAACCTAAGGTGTAGGGCCACCTACCGCTTAGTTTCTCCCCCTACCCACCATACCACCGCCAAGTAATACCAACAACATAGTGTACGCAATGTTTATTCACTTAGACTAGCAATCGTATAACAATTTTATCACGAGAATTTGATGAACAATAAACAAAACTACTCAAATACTACATTGATCATGTCACAGTTATCAGTCAACTTGGAAAAATAAGTCACTATTTCTATCAGGTATTACACTTCGTTTATTTTCATTACCCATACAGTTTTAGATACTTGTTTCCTAAATTCTACTCGTCAATTATGTAATGTTTTGAACCTAACTTTTACCAGGTATCTAATACACAAGATAAATCCAAAACATTACAACATTCATGGTCTATGAAGGGAAGCAATAATCTTAGTGTTGAAAATCAATTGCTTAGTGGAACAGGTTTACCACGTTCAATTAGTGCAGTAAATAGTCCACTAGATACTATGGCTACTGAAACATTTGATTTGAGTAGTCAATTATTGAATCAGACATGTTCTGAAAATAATTATTTTCACTCAGTAACTATAACCACAAGCTGTTCACAAATAAACAAGCAAATTTCTGAACATCATACTAAAGAAAATAATTTAAATTCAAATGAAAGAAACGGTACATTACCATTATTAAAATTATTACCACAACCTCCAAGACGTATAAACACTGTTACATCACAAATAGACAAAAAAGTGAATCATCATGAAGAAATCTCAGTTCAGCCAACCTTAGAAAGTAGTGAATTTACCGATCCTAACACAACCAATGAAGCTACTAAACTTAAAAGTACAAAACAAAATGAATTAAGCAATTCTGAAGAAACTAAGATAAATTTACCAACTGATTCGAGGTGAGAAAAAGTAAGCATCTATTTATCTGTTTACCTGCATTTCCATTTATATAGATATATACACTGAGTGTGTGACTGACTCATTGAACTACTTTAAATCATTACCAGAATCACTTCAACCAACCTTTAAGATGCATTGAAGCACTTGCTTTTCTGCTAAAACTGTAACAATATAGAAACTAATTAGGATCTTGTTCATTAGTTCAGGGGTTTCTCCTCTAAAATGGATATAATGTAGTTCGCTCATATATATATGTACTGAGACAACTGACAGTTGTACTTTATATTCGGTGATACCTTTCTTAAGTACCTTAGCACCATCAAAATCAATTTCTTGCTCTGTTTCCGGATAGTGTACTTTTATCGCTGACCTGTTTTTAAAGTTTCCGAGATTTTCAGATCTAGAAAAATGTTTGGAATATAGTTTGTGTTTCTTCATCCTAACAGTCAACTCTCTAGATATTTCTCGCACGTAACATGTTTCTAAACTTGTTTGTAACTGAATTTATTATTTTATTGAACGGTACCATTCATTACGTCATATTGTTAGAGATATCATTAATGAAGCATAAAGTAATGACTTTTCTGTGTACATAATGTTGACAACAAGGATGAACTTTAGATTGAAAACTAATGTAGACCGACAAAAATTAGAAATGTTTACTAAGTGATTTATAGGTAGCTAGGTCACGATAAGTCCTGATAATGTCACAGATGTTTACTTCTAAAAAAATCAAAAATTACTGAAGAAGCATTTTTCCAGAATCTTCCCATTTACATAAATTGTCTAGTTAACATCACCTGTCAACTGTAAACTATTTGTAGACATTATAAATTATTTCATATATGAATGATATATTTTCTCCTATATTATTTACTTGACTATTAAAAGGAACTTTTCTACCATTAATTACAGTCCTAATATACTACTGAAATCATTATTAAAAATGAATAGTGATAATCAACTTAATATTGAGAAACAAACATTTAATCAATGTAAATATCAACATATTACTGAATTAGATTTATTTGAATCAATTACAAAATCATTTACATCAGATGAAAAATATTTTTCATCAACAGATGATGAATATTGTACATCAACAAAATTAAATAAAACATTATTGAAAAAATCTAATTCATTACGTATTCCCAATCTTTATTCATTACCAATTAAAAGTATTACATTAACAACAAGTAAAGATAAATTATTAATGTATTTTAAACGTAATTTTAAGCGTACAAAATGAATTGTTCAATGTTCAATGTATTCAAATTGATCAATTGTAATTGAATATTGAATCATTTTACTTTTTCTTCTTTTTTTAAAAAAATACTCATCTTCTCTTTGTTTTTCTATTTTTTTTGTTAAAATTTGTAATCCATTTTTTTATATTTATGATACTATTATGAAGTCATCAAAGAAATGATATGAATCATATGAAACATTGTATGTACACATCAGTTTGTAATTAATAAGTATTACGTAACATTCTCCTAACTATTTTTCATATATATGCTCGTAGTGCATTATTTACCATTTCATTTTATAGCAAACTTTTGTTTTATCACTTCATATTTACAATTTTCTTGTTTATCAGCATAATGAACTAACCAGTGAAAGAAGGGGTGGATTTGTTTCTGTTTTTTTTTCTTTTGGTGTTTATTTGTAAACAAAAGGAAATTCTTTTTATTTTCTTGAATGTGGAGAGTAGGGAGAATGGGGTAAGGTAGAAGAGGTGGGGAGTTTCTTTTTTTGTAAATGTAAATATATTCGAACTATGTTAAATAAAATGTCCATGGAGAGTACTTTTTTCACAGGATGAGATATTTTGTCTTTCTATCATTTTGTTCAATTAACTTTTGAAAGGAATGTTATTTGAATGAATTGAATGTTAGTAAAGTGTTATAGTAAGTATCTTCAGATATTATTATTCAGCGATGTATATTATATTGAATGAATATACTTGACTTGTTGGAACTACGGTTGTAGTCTTTACTGAACCTGATGTTTAAATAATGTTTAATATTGGTCTGACCCTTGAATTAAATATACTTGTATAACTCTGTAACTATTTTCAACTAATACTTGAGTAATCGACATTACTTTACGAGTAATATAAAAAGCAGAATATAATTAGGATGAACTTGTATCTTCCTGTTAAAAAAATCCAACGGGAAGAAGCAGGTTCATTTTAATTACATATGCGCCCGTTGCGCAGGTGTGACTGCCTGGATTTTAGTAGTCTACTGGTGATTGCGGTGACCCTTACCACGAAACGGACTGAGTTTGAATCTTAGTGTGAACATCAACATAAGGATGCAGGTACACTCAGCCGACGAGTCTTAAATAGGACTAAACACGCGTCCTGGAATCCATTTGCCAATCAAAATCAAACTTAAAAAGTAGAGGATAAGTTTATAAGAGATTGAATGACCGAATCCAAAAGCGTGGATAAAGGAATTTCATCGGTTTAGCTGCACTGGGTCTCGTGATAAATAACCTACAATTAGTAAAAACTCGGAATTACGTCTTCCGGGAAAGGGCGGAACGTACCAGCGGCAGAAACATACTTTTATCTTGAAGATAGTGAAATTTTGAAGATATACACTAGTTAATTTGTAAATACCCTGAATCTAACAAAACTGAATAATATTGATTCGTGTGTACTTTACATAATATATTCATGCAGTTTGAGTTACGTAACAGTGACTCTCTATCAAAACCATTTAATAGTCATATCATTCTGATCATGCCTGTAAACTGGTATGATCTCATGTAAAAAAGGCTACATGAGAATAAAGCTATTATTATTATTATTATTATTATTAATACTATTATTACTACAAGATTTTCAATAACAAATAGAGAAGAAGGATGTAATCGTTGGAACAATGCAATATAATTGAACAAAAAGAGTTAGGAGAATGTGCACCTATATAAGTTGATTATCCTAATAATAAGAATCTTACATCAAGTTGTGCTATGAAATGGCCACATTGTTTAACTAAGCGCTTTCAATAAGCGATATCAATTCAAAGTCAGATGTTAGCATAGTTGTTTACTTCGGAGTAATATTTGTCATTATATGTTTACAGAAATACTTGAAATGTATCTACATTTTATAAAACTCATATTCCTTTGACTAAGAACTACTGAGTAACTCTATAGTAGATTACGAAATAAGTCATCGGGTTGAATTAACAATAAGCCTGCTTACTTCCGACTTTATTTTTGAGACAATTAACGACAGCAACTCGATGTAAGATTGATTAGATTTGGAGAAATATCCACTGAATAAAAATCATTAGTTAGTATCAAGCATACATTAAAGTACACCTAAACATCGAATATTTATTTAGTGTTGTCTTTGATCTGAAACTGTTAAAACGGAATAAATTGAGTGTGAATTAAAATGAAATGATGAAAACATAATCATAAGTTTGCCTAAAACGTGTCAGTAAGCCAATTACAAGTGACGTAGAGACTGACACATATTTGTGTTAGTTCAAGAAGAGATTTCATACACTTTGTTCCCTTTATTAATTTCAAGAGAGCAAGAACAAATATTTGTGCAGAATAAGATGAATTCATTTTATTTCGTTGGTTTCTCATCAGCTGCAGTATACAACCAGGAATGATAGTCTTTTACAAAAATTAATATTTGAAACAAAGTTTAGCATACTCACGAAAGTGTTTGAACTTGGTTGAAATCAAACTTGTTAGACATGTGAACATAACTAAAATGTTGAAGAAAATGTTGTAACCATATATATCGAATACAGAAATAGGTACCAGAAGGCAAAATAGAGATCAGAGTTCAAATGATTACATAATAAGAGGTGGTTGTAAATATATGATAATCATGTGAATTAAGTTCAGTTGTTAAACTTAAAATGACCTAATTAAACACAAAAGTTGAACTCAACCATCTAAAAAATGGTGACGTAACGAAAAATATGATCCAATAAAGAAGTAATAAATGAAATAGGCAATGAAAATGACGACACATAAGTCAGGTTACCAGGGTAACAAAGGCTAATAACAATTTCTTTTTGGACACATTAGTTTGGTTTCATTCGTTTAATGGCAATCGCTTTAGCATATTTTAGGAGATTTGAAGTTTTTGTCTATTGAATACTTTGAGTGATTTATTGATATCAATCTAGGGTCCTATGTCAATCATATTTTTGGCGATTGCACTGTTAAATGTTTTCATTCCTGTGAGTCGTAGATTTTTTGGGACATGTTCATTAAAACGTAGGTAGGCCCTTCTTTCTGTTCTGCCAATGTAACTACTTCTGCAGTTACACGTAAATTTATACACGCAGTTGGCGGTAACATGAGAAAGATACTTGTCGACTTTTGATTGTTCCAGTGAACATGTTGTTATGTGCGATATAACCAGTTTTGGAGCATAATAAGTTCTCTTTAAAGCTGAGCTAAGTCTTCTTCTGATTTCTTCAGCAATATCATCACCTTTAAAATTGAGTTGAATGAAGACAGGCTTCTTATAGACTTTGATTTCATTTGGTTTATCAGGTTTTTGTTCACTGTATTTGTCAATGAATTTTTCTAGGTAGCCATTCATTTTTAGATAATGTTTGATGTTAGCAAGCACTTAATCTATCGTGTCTGAAGTACATATCTTTTTGGCACTGAGAACCAATGTTTTCACTAATGCTATTTTGTAATGGATTGGATAGAAGCTATTGAAATTCAAGAACAATCCACTCCACGTCGTTTTACTGTAGATCGACCGTCGCACTATACCATCTTTTCGACGTTGCCTAGTAATATCCAAAAAATGAAATTTATTATCTTTTTTCACCTCCATAGTAAATTGAATATCTTTATGTGCTTGATTGAAAACTTTTAATGAATAATTCGCATGTTGTTTATTACTGCATACGGTAAAGGTATCATCCACGTACCTTGAATAATGTGTCATTTCCTCAATCACCTCCTTTAGTTTTGTGCTTTCAAGATTGGCCATACAAATATCTGCTAGGACAGGACCTAATGGACTACCCATTGCAACACCATCGATTTGACGATATATCTTGTTATCGAACCGAAACTGGATGTCCTTTGTGCACAGAAGTAATAGTCGTTTAGATTCAATCACTGGTAGAGGAGGTAGGTCCGAATGTTGGCATATAATGTCAATGGTTTCAAGAAGTGGTATATTAGTGAATAAGGATGTTACATCGAAGGAAACCAAAGACTTACCAGAAATATCAGTTTTCTCCGATGTTTCAACGAAATGGAAGGAGTCTTTCAGTAAGAACGTAGACAAACGTTGACGGATAGGCTCAAGTTTTTCTGCTAACCATCGAGCCACCTTGTGATGCAATGAATTTATTATAGACATTATAGGTCTAAGTGGAGTGTTTTGTTTATGTACTTTGGGTAGACCATACATGTACGGCATCCGATATCCTCTAGGTTTCAGATTATTACTAGCCTTGTTTTCAATCAGTTTCTTTTTTAAAAGTTCTGTCAGTAGACTGGTGATTCGTTTCTCCGTAGAATCCGTCAAGTCGTTGTTAAGTTTATCAACTTTGAATCTTGTTTTGTCACTTAAAATAGAATTCATCTTTGCAATGTAGTCAGTTGTGTTCATCAGGACAACACTAGCGCCTTTATTTGGATATAATATCATTAGTTGGTCATTCTTCTTTAAATTATGTAATGCCTTCTGATGCTCCTTAGACATGGTTCACGATTCCATTGTCGGTGACGTAAGGTACTGGTTTGCGATGTCAACTAATTTGGATTAGAACCAACATTTGTTGTCTTCATTCGTTGCATCTAATTCTTTCAATTGATCAAAGAGGTTTTCAAATTTTGCTTCAGTATCTATTCTGTTGATATTTCCCTTCGGAAGATGAAATTTAAATCCAACTGATAAAGTTTCGTATTCTGTACGATTCAGTTTAGCACTGGACAAATTATGCACGAAATTTTCTGAGTTTTCTGGAAAACCTTCACATAGTTGTCCTTTTACCAGAGTCTTCATAAGGGTTTTGTAGAAATTTGTGCATACTTTTACTTAAAGATCATGGACAAAATTCATGAATTTTATTCGACAAACTATATTTAAGTCATCTACAACTTTATTAAAAGCACTGGCGTCAGACCTTAATTTGGTGATCAGTAATTTTGTTAAGTCGATGTAGGACTTTGTTATGCGTCGAAGGTTTTTTAAAGAAGGTGGTAGATTACACGCACGTAATGATTTAGTTAAAGAACAGGGAAAGCAGCATAATTTAAGACACTCATTGAGAAACTTGATTCTAGTAACTTCCGTAGATTTCCTGCATTGTATGGTCATTAAGCTATTCAGTGACTTCACACACTTTGTTTCCTTTA
Organism: Schistosoma mekongi; assembly: GCA_034768735.1. Taxonomy (NCBI): domain Eukaryota; kingdom Metazoa; phylum Platyhelminthes; class Trematoda; order Strigeidida; family Schistosomatidae; genus Schistosoma; species Schistosoma mekongi. Next base: position 81,950,194 of record CM068305.1, read on the forward strand.
TTAATTTCAAGAGAGCAAGAACAAATATTTGTGCAGAATAAGATGAATTCATTTTATTTCGTTGGTTTCTCATCAGCTGCAGTATACAACCAGGAATGATAGTCTTTCACAAAAATTAATATTTGAAACAAAGTTTAGCATACTCACGAAAGTGTTTGAACTTGGTTAAAATCAAACCTGTTAGACATGTGAATGTACTTTGAATATACTTTAACAAAAATAAAAGAAATAGCATTCCTGAAAGAATAATTAGACCTAAAATTTATAAAAAGATTAATATTAGATGCATCCACTTCATTGTCATTGATTTTGAGTCAGCCACTGATCGTAATTATAGCTACGATGCCAAATAAATATTTTGCGACTACTAACACTGTTAAGAACAACAGTCACTGGTCCCACATACTGGTGTGCATTTTGATTTATGCCTATTTATGACTATTTTTCATCCTACCCCTATATTAGACAGTATACTTTAACACGGTAGACCGTAGTAGGACACAGACAACACATGTCTCTATCACGCTGGTTGACGAAGATTCACGTAGGACACAAAATATTAGAGTAAACCTCACCCAAAGAACCAAGGGTAACTGGTAAAATTTAAGTTGCTGTGTTAACTGACTTCAAAGTTCTTCAAAAAACTTCTAAAAATTAGATGAGTAGCTAAATAACACTCAGCTGTTCTTTCTTATTATAAAGAAATCAAATTTGGATAAGTGAAAATGTATTTATGAATCAAATAATCAGTGCAATTCATCCAAAAAGTAAATCCACTGTACGAAGAGCACGCCCACCTCATATTTATTATGTTACGTAATCATATATAAACAAGTGCCGGCAGACTGGAAAGAAAGACAACTTATCAAGATACCAAAGAAAGGAGATTTGAGCAAATGTGACAACTATAGAGGGATCACGCTACTGTCGATACCAGGAAAAGTCCTTAACAGAGTATTGTTGAATAGAATGAAAGATTCAGTGGAGGCTCAACTTCGAGATCAACAGCCTGGTTTTCGGAAGGATCGGTCGTGCACGGACCAAATCGCAACACTACGGATCATCGTTGAACAATCAATTGAATGGAACTCGCCACAGTACGTCAACTTCAGTAATTATGAGAAGGCGTTTGACAGTGTTGATAGGAGAACACAAGGAAACTTCTTCGACACTACGGCGTACCACAGAAACTCGTCAACATCATCCGGAACTCTTACGACGGAACGCAGTGCAAAATTGTGCATGGAGGACAACTGACAACTGCATTCCCAGTGAGGACCGGAGTCAGACAAGGTTGCCTACTCTCACCTTTTCTCTTCCTCCTAGTGGTTGACTGAATCATCAAGACCTCCACATCTGAGGGGATGCACGAGATTCAATGGACAAGTAGGATGCAACTCGATGATTTGGACTTCGCAGATGATTTAGCTCTTTTAGCACATACACACCAACAGATGCAAGCAAAGACAACCAGTGTAGCAGCAACTTCAGCATTAGTAGGCCTGAACATACATAAGGGAAAGAGCAAGATTCTCAAATACAACACAGGGAGCACTAACCCAATTCAACTTGATGGAGAAACTCTGGAAGAAGCGGATACTTTCACATGCTTGCGGAGCATCATCGATGAACAAGGGGGATCCGATGCAGGTGTAAAGACAAGGATTGGCAAAGCCAGGGCAGCATTCCTGCAGTTGAAAAACATATGGGACTCAAAACAAATATCAACTAACCTCAAAGTCAGACTCTTCAATTCGAACGTGAAGACAGTCCTGCTGTATGGAGCTGAAACTTGGAGAATTACTGCAAACATCATCAGACGGATACAAATATTTATAAACAACTGCCTACGAAGGAGACTGAATGTTCGTTGACCGGGAATCATCAGCAGCAGCTTACTATGGGAGAGGACAAACCAACTTCCAGCTGAAGAAGAAATTAAGAAAAGACGTTGGAAATGGATAGGAAATACATTACGGAAACCATTAGACTGCATCACGAGACAATCATTAACATGGAATCCTGTTGGGAAACGGAGAAATGGAAGGCGAAAGAACACGCTGCTTCGAGAATTGGAAGCAGACATTAAAAGGATAAACAGCAACTGGAGGCAGCCTTAAAGGATTTCTCAGGACAGAGTTGAATGGGGAATCCTGGTGAGCGGCTTATACTCCTCAGTGAAGAGTAACGGGCGTAAGTAACAATATAAGTAAGTAATCATATCTCTTCATAATTTAATCCCATGTAAAGTTACTCTTTCTCGTTCAAAAGTAAAATAATATCTATTTAGTCAAGTCTATCAGAGAAAATATAATTGAAATCGTCACATTCAATACAAAATTTTCAAGTTAGGTTTAGGATAATTTATCATTTAGTCAGTTTATTATTTTTTAAATTTTTCACACAATTTAAATTGATTAACGAAACGTTTCTCGAAATATAATCAGCAAGCTAAATAAATCTTGTGGAAAAACCCATGTCGATGTTGGAATGAGTGGGTTTATAAACAAAATTAATGTGTAATGCTTTTTTTGCCTAACTAGAGATGTTGGATAACAGTTACACTGTATTATGAGGATTAAATATTAGCAGTGTCTGTAATCTAGCTTTTATCATTTTTATTTAACGCACATATACTAATGATCAGGTGCAAATAAATTTCAAAGCTATTATGCCAGAATGTATAAAACTATATTTGGGACCGATTTAATCTAACAGTCAATTTAAGTTGAAGCATCCAGGTCATCGAGGAAAGAAGTATTTTTAAGGAAAGCGGTGAATTCATAACTTGAACATACATGCTACAGAGATTAAATGTTGCTATGTTCATGAAGGCTAATCAGGGCCTCTACAACTTATTGGAATGTCCATTTCAAACGTCTCACATGACAGTGAATAAATCTGAAGAGTCTTATTAAGAAACTGTCTTACAGTTTATAATATAAACTATCAAATGTTTTAAATTGTACGGCGTTTATAGGTCAGTTAACTCTGTTGCTCTTTTGGATTGTTTGTAGTTACAAAAAACAGTATACAACACTTCGAATAGTATGACGGTAAATATTTTCAAACAAATGAGGTAAACATGTACACGATTCCGTCATATAAGCTGTGCTAATACCTTTGATTATTTAAAGGGTAAACAATATTTTACTGCAGAACACGAAAGACATGTGGTGTTAAGTTTTTGTGGTTAGAATAAACAAACTTTGGAACTCATAACCTAAAGAGATAGTGGAGACACCATCATCTGTTATGCCGTGAAGGTTGACCAACTAGTGATACTGCCTTGCCTAAACCTATATGGTGACTAATAAGAAGCAAGCTGATTAACTGATGGCAATACATCTCCTTAAACAACTAATTCCACGCTTGATAGAATGAAAACAAAAGTGATACTCCAACTGGCCAGGTCGGAGCGTGTATCTCAAGCATTCCATAATATGTATATTTATACATGTCCAGACTGTTGAATAGCACATCATAACATCCTAAGAACTGTGGGTAGATGACTAAAGAGTCTTAAGTTAGATGATAAAGAAAATTGGTTTAAAATCAAACGTCGTCGTTTATATATGGTCACTGGTGTCAATGAGGAAAAGATGTTGGTACTATTGAACATTGTTTAGTCAAATCGAATTCCGTTAATGGCCGACAATAATTCCAGAATCGACTGAGCGGATCGTCTGTGTTGTTAGGAGTCGATTACGGCCAGAAGTAAACCTTATCTATTTTGTATATAATTTACAGTACTACTTTAGACTTTGTATGATCCCGTTGTCAGTGGTAAAATAATAAATTTCATCGAAATGGAGTGTTTTTATTCCAACTGGCTGAATGGGAATAACACAGTTACGGTCAATTGCAGTTCAAAATTCACCCTCACTTTAGGATAGAACTTACATAATGTTGAGAAGCTCCACTATCTACTCAGCTATAACAAATTAGCATATCTAATTTAACAAATGGCGTCCTCTGGTCTACTGGATGTTTCAAGGAAATCATCAAATTTGAAACAACTTTCACGCAAGTCATATTCACATATTTCAGCATGAATGAATTTAAAGTTCTTCCATGTATAAACAATTTAACTACTGAATATAAACTCCAACTTGCTAAACGTCGTTAATGTAATCCTATAAATTTTCTCATGATATCACTGCGATAGTACATAAATTGCACATAACACACTCCAAACACAATTAAATGTTCTGTCAATAATATTTACTTGGGCCTAAATCTTCAGTTTACCTTTTGAGAATACTCATGCAGAATCTTATAATAAAATTCACACTATCCAACAAACGGCACTATAAGGTTGAAAAGAGTGCACTGATGCAACATACCATCTACGAAAATTAAAAAGCAAAAAATATTGACATTTATTAACTGAAAACTGATATTATTAATGGTCTCGACTGTAATTACTATCTGGAGAAGCTTGGTCAGTTGTTTAGGCATTAATGTAAGTCAGACTGTAGTCAGACTCGACATAGGATTCCATGTCATGCAATTGCTTATGTACCTTCTTACCGCCCAAACATCCTCACTATCTCGAAATAAATTGTGACAACCTTTCCATGCTGTTCTAATACAGCACCTGTTTTCAATGAAGTTGTATCCGTAGATAAAACAGATACCCAAAGAAGCTTAACGACATAAAAGTTTTGAAATCATTCTAATATTTCTTCACGTCCTTACGTACGTACAAACTCTTTACTAAAAAGCGAATAAAGAAGAAAAGCTAATAACTGTGTGATGTTGAGAATAAACCTAGAATAATACTAATTTTCAACTGATCCGCAGGCGGTGCTTTGGTCATTGGCGTTAAGATACTCATATCAGATTTTAAACCATTTGTATTTACCGTATAGCCTTCAAAATTAATAGGCTTAAATAAAATAGAGTCTGATACTGGTTAACAGCAAGACGGTTGTCACTAAAATATCTAAACACCTTCGAAATACTTTTTTCATGTGACTCTTTACTTGCTGCATGTACTATTATGTCGTCTCGATATAAATCAACACATTCAAGCCACACTACGACATGGTTTGTTGCTTTCCGAAGTATAGGTACTGAAAATGTTTGTCTAAATAAAACCATATAGAATATTAATGATAATAAGTCTACTGGTAATTTGATTAACTTTTATGCATGTTGATAGTGAAGTACCTTTGAAGTTATTTGCTGACATATTCAGGGTAAAGGCATTAATGCCAACGGAAATCGGTGACTTAACACAATAAAATAGCATACTGCTTCGGAACTGTCAGCTAAATATTGGTTGATATCTCTGTAACTGCAACATATATTCTTGGCCATTTGAGAAACTCAGCAGAAAATCTGGATAAGTTGCTCTTTAAGTTCTGGATCATTAATACCAGCTATTATACAATATATTTGATTGATCACCAAAATTATATTTGAAAGTGTGCACTTGATGCTGAATAATACAATCTCTAAACTTTTGGGACAGAGAACGAAACAAACTACTAACAATTGTTTTCTTGAGTGTCTTAAATGAAGTAATTTGAAGACGATCTGTGAGCGTCAGTCGCATAAAAGAGAAACATATTTGTAATAAGTGATATATATTTGTAAAACTCCAATGAGTAGAAGTCAAAATTTCTGACGTTTCGCGGCTTAGTGCAAGTCGCTTCTTCGGAGAAATGAATAACCGAATTGCACTAAGCCGCGAAACGTCAGAAATTTTAATTTCTACTCATTGGAATTTTACAAATATATATCACTTATTATAAACAATCTATCCAATGCTCAATTTATTTGAAATTATCAAAGTTAACCTTGGTAATGATATGTAGAAACATAGTTGGTTTAAACAAATAAGATTTCATAATGGACTCTATACATTGACGAGACATGCTGCAACCTTCTCTCCACACTGTTTCACTCTTTGCCTAGCATTCCAAGAGGATGATGAGTTCGGTCAAACCTGTACACCAACGAAGTAAATGAAAGTGGGATCTGTTGACTATTAATTTCTTACACCTGACGGGACATTGTGACCTCCAAATCGATATCTTAATGCTAAAGTCTTGTTTATATTAGATGGTTTAACTCATTACAATACAATTACCCTAGTCACAAAGACCTCATAGACTCCGCAAAAGCATTAAGCAGCTTTTCTCGTCAAACTCCTTGTCAAGGATTGAAATTAGTAGATATTTGTGGGTGCCCGACGGCTGCAATATATTATAATTACAAGCGTTGCGTCAAAAAGCTTGTACACAAAGCCACTTTTCTCAATGTCCTTGATCTACCTGACTTTATTCATAGTATCTAAAGTCTTTCCATACAGGGTGACCCCAAGGACAATAGGAAAATACGAGGTTCCTCTTATATCCTGACTCTGCAAGAGGAATACGCTACATTATGTAATGCTAGTAGCTTAGCACTAGTTAACACAAGTGAATGAAAAGTAATAAAGGTAATTATGCAACCGACGGGTATTGCCTCGGTGGTTCTAGTGTTTTGTTTTACTATAGAAGACAACTTTAATGTAACCTTCTAATAAGCCCTATACATCTCCTCACACTGGAATTCCGAGAGGACAGGTTCTGTATAACTAATGCATTATTGGAACGGTATAGCTAGACAACTAATTAGAACAACAGAACGCCAATACACCCTCTTTTCCTGTGCTTCATGAAAGCTTTCAATACTGTGCCACAAACATCTTACTACGAAAGTGGCACCTATAAGATTTACCCAGAGCCTACTACCTTGACTGAATCACTATCTTTTGTTCCAAGGTAAACAGAGTCCTTCCTACCTGGAGGACATGGTCATCAGGGTCCCAAGAAGTATGATACTCGGTCCACTGCCGATCATCTTCATAACCGACCTTCCCAAAAATATAAGCCTATGGCACTGATTTACGCCAGTGATGGTAAACTATGGAGACCCATAAATGTGATACTGATGTGTACGAATCGTAGAGAGATATACAAACCCTGAATGACTGGACCCTAGGTAATGGACCAGTACCCTGTATTATCTTACCCCATCAGAGAACTCTCCTTCCTACGAACATTACAGGCAAAATATACTCAGCAGCCACACCGGCAGTAAACTGAGTCTACTTTTTACAGAGGGGCTTAGACTCCGGAACCGAGTACTCAAAAGCATCTACCATTTTTTACTTCGTCTACATACAGTTTAGCAAGCTGGTGGTAAAACATTTATTGACTATGTTTAAAAAGTAATAAACCCTGCATGGATGTATACAACATCATTATGCCACCTATTCTAAGTGGAAATAGTGACCAATCAAACAAAGTTCAAAGGCAGGCAGCCAAGTGAGTTATCGATTTATGAAATAAATCAATGAAAATAGATTATCCAGACCAGCTTCCACGCCATTTAATACATTCCCCTGTTCCTCTCCACAGTTTGTCGGTTTATGCCCCAACCTCTCTGCTCACGCCTCCTTGCTGCTTGTCCCTTCCTAGCTGACGTTCTGTCCCCTTTCATTTTTCCATGTTTACCCCCCACCTATTTTTCAGCTTTTTTACTGTCTATCCTACATTCCTTCCTAGCTGCCTTAAATTGATATGAATCTTGACTATATGGTGTACACTATTTAGCTGCTGAAAATAATAATGGTAACATTAACTAATCAGATTTACAAAAATAATAATAAATAATAATAACAGTAAAATTAGTGGGGCACCTTTGCAGCAGTGACTTCAGGAAACAAAAGAATAATAATTTGACAACATGATTCAGTACTGTCAGGAAGCCAGATATCTTCTACAGGTCATTCCCAAGGATCTGGGATCAAGCCAGTAACATCAAGACGAGAGCGCCAAGCAATCACAAGGCTTATACTAACTCGTCACGACCATGCTAAATACTGAATTTAAAATATATTTAAAAGATTTTACAATAAATAAATAAAAACATACTTTTACTTAATTCACTTAATTCAGTTGTTCAGTTAGTCTGCAGTCATGAAATACTGTCAGCAAACCCAAAACCAAACCGGAAAATAAGAACACCGGTACACCAGTTACACTAGTAGCTCGTCATCAAGATATTGGATATCGGTAAGGTGTTATGCCAACGATTACCTCGCAAACTTTTAAAATGACTGAAACAATGCGTTATAAAGTTTTCATAGCAAATGTTGACAGATATGATGAGCAATACATTGCAAAGGTAAAGCACAATTTAGCAACCATATTCTTAAAGTTTTTATCACAACTCGTCGTCGGTAAAGCTTCAAGAGCAGAAGATGAAGAGGCGGTCGAAGAAGAAAACGATAAGTCTCCAAAAGATACAAGAAGTCTACAAACATACTCAATTTACGGCACAGTGGGTGATTGTTGTAGTGATCTTCCCGGATTTGTGAATATCATTCAAACGGTACCAAATGCTTTTTACAGTTTTACGATTTGATTCTAAATGTTAATAAGCCTTCTTCTCCTATAAAATACTGATATCTTCAAAAATGTGTTTTGTTAGTCTTTTTCTCTTGTGAGAGATGTAAAATAAACGCAAATTTTGTCTAACTACTATGCTGACTCTAAAAACTTCCCAGAACCACGAATTAATTTACAAAGATATCAGAATTTGTAAAATAATGCATAAATGGTTTACTGTGGTAAAATGGTAGCCTCGAGAAACCTTGAAACACCACTTTAAAGAGTTATGAGTGGATATTTTAGGGGAAAAATTATGTAAAGGTTTAACGTCTATGATTTACAGCAACAATGAATGCAACTCCATTAAATTAACTCTAGATAGTTGCTGTGGTTAATGCTTCGTCGCTCTTTAATACCAGCCAGCAGAGTTTTGTCTATACCTTATATACTTTACAAATATTTAACGCATTCCAGTGGGCTACGTATGCTTCTAATGTAAGTCACCTGACTTTTGAGCATGACTTTTAAACTTTCAATATCTTTTGTGTGTTGTGAAACAAATTATGCTGTGTAAACTACTCAGATATAAATAACCTGACCAATAAATATTGATATACAGTGGCAAAGCTTGCATTATTGTTCTGTTATCTCTTGAAAGAAGATTTTTATAGTGCCAAGGTGTATTCATAACTGAGTTATTATGTCTTTTCATTGAAATCAAGCAATTACGAATAACAACCATAAATTTTTACTGGCCATTAAAACTGAAGAACGTAAAGTCAATGCTGCATCATTATTGAAGACTTTACTGTTATGTCTAAGTTATTAGTAGGGAAGATTTTTCTGTGAACAACTAGATTGGGTGACTTCTCACAAAAAGCAGAGAATAGATTTGGAAAAGTCGGCTCTGATAACAAAAACACCTGCTTATTAAAGTTTGGGGAAAAATTCTTTGACTGTTTTTCATTTTAACTTTATCCTAAACCAACCACATCTTTAACACTAATCGAGTTTATTCTCCAGGCTACTTAGAGGGTGATGCTCCAGGACAATAAATTCAATTGCTCATAACCTCAATAGTTGTTAAAGGCCATATGGAATATTCTGAAAACAGTGAATTTATGCCATTCTTATATTTTTCGAACAAAATTTGGCTGAATACTTTCCTAACTTTTGTACAGTTCGTAACATCATTTGGACTTCTCAAAAATTAGGACCAAACGCTTCACTTAGTAAATTAGTTCAGTACAGAAATAAATAATTTTCCTTTTGTTTACATATTCTATTAATTTTTATAATTTACTTCAGTTGTGTGAACCGTAGAAACACTGAACTGCTGTGTTTTCACTATGCTTTATTTTAACAGGATGAGAAACGGCAGGATTATATTGAAAAAATTATGGAATGTGATTACATTATTTACAACATTAAAGATGATCACTCAGTTATTGACGATGCTCTCTGGATATTAGACCAACTTCATAATAATTTAGAATCCTTTAAAACTCAGAAAATATTCATCCTTATCTCGTCTGTATTAACATGGTCAAAAAGTTCATTACCAGATCCAGTATGCAACTATTTTATATGAAACAATTTAGTTCACAGAATGATCCGGAAATCCTTTTTACTGATGACGATTACTTAAGAAGAAAAGCACATTCAAACTTTAAAGAGCATATATTAGCCGAAAAATCAGTTGTACAACAAGGAAAAACTGTAGTTGACAACATTTATGCAATTGTAATTTATCTTCTGGTATTTTAGAACAAATTAAAGTTACTTACCTACGTTATCGCATGCGGTTTAACTTATGGTGAGAAAGAAAACGTATTTCATCATTTCTTTAAAGTAAGTTATACGCTTATTATTTTGTGCCTTTAGTTAAATGGCCTAGATTGCTTGTTCTATGCTTAATAATAAACTTGTTATGAAGAATAACCGATCTGCGAGTGGTGATCATGTTTGTCCTATCAGCTCCCCATATAACCACTAGTCTGAACAACCCGATTTTATGTACATTATGTTGTTGTTGCTAAGTGGCTGATCGGTAGAGTTTCTTGTCAAACAAAGAACAAAACCACTAACTTTGTTTCAAATCGATTACATTTATTCACTCTATTAAGAAACTATTAAGGTGAAGTCCTGAAACGTCAAACACGGTTTTATATTTAATGAGATACCGTAAATATGTGATTTTCTTGATATCACAATCTCATTCGTTTTAAAATAATAATTACTTCAATGTTATTCTTGTTATCTACATCTTTAAAGGCAGCATGGAATAACGAACAATTTCTTCAAGTACCAGGAGATGGGCATAATATTGTGCCCACAATACATTTACGTGATCTAACTAGGTAAATATTCTATTCAATAACGTTAATTTTCATATACTGTTGAATTATTTAAAAGCCTTTTGTTGAATCTAATCAGTTATGTTTTTTCCGAATTAATTATAATAAGTTAGCCTCCTTTGATGAATGCTCTGTTTCTTTGATTATGTATCTATAGCATATTACAGTCGGTCATGGAAATGCGACCGGTTAAACATTATATTCTGGCAAAAGATGATTCACAAAATACGCTACGTGAGATAGTTAAAGTACGTGTATTTTCTAGTCAATGTTCTCTATTCATAATAAAATATTGATTTTTAAGCAATCCATAGGTGCATGTAGGCTTTCTTTATTTTTGAATTGTTGATGTTAAAGGATGTAATTGATCGATCATTATTCTTATGTTTACATCTTAAGCAGATTTCTCGATATAGCATACTTCACAAGTTCTCATCAAAATGTAATCTTGTTTGGCAATTGAGATTCAGATCTTACATGATTATTAACTCTGGATGTAGACATAACTAGACGATGGGTCTCGAATAAGATTATAAGCTTGTCCTAGATTCTACTGTCAGGCACAATTCAGTGTTGCTAGATATTAATAATTTTATTGTTACAATATTTTAGTGTGTTTGCAGGTAGAGCAAAAGTTTATATTTTACTTTATTCAACTATCACTCACCGCTTGCTACAGTTAAAGTTTGGTGTTTCATTAAATTTCCTTTGTTACTTACTGTAGTTTTGAACTTATTCATAGTTATAATAAGCAAAACAAGTGACTGAGCATCGCTAACATCTACTGTATTTTTTCTGTTTCTTAGGCTATTTCTTCAAGTATGACAACTGGTCAAATAAAGTCTATATCTAAAGAAGAAGCTTTATTTTGTCGAGACATAACAGTAGGTTTTGTCATTTTGTATTAAAAAATAACTTAGTATATAAACAATTCCAACTCATTACCACTAAAAATTTACAAGTTAACAAATGAGTTAACCAAACTAACTGTGTTATCTGTAGCTTTTCCAGTCATTTGTCTGCTCATTCGGTGAGCAGACACTATTACTTTAGAGTAATTTCCATCAAAGATTTCATTTTAGGCCTTAACACGTAGTCGCGCTTTTTACCCACTATAACAGGCTGTACTACAAGGAATTTTCATGGAAGACAGTTGTTGATAAATACAGTTGCTTAAGATAAAATTTTCAATAAAAATACTACACTTCAGTCTACGGTACTTATCCATTAAATTAAAATGGATAAAAGTGCTGTATACAAAGGAATTAATGGACATTAACATTATTGTCCTCATTTTCAGGTTAGTTATTTCATGAATTCCTCTCTAAATTATGCTTTATCGTCAATACATTTACTGCTCAATTTAATGGTCACAACTGAAGTTTGTGACACCTCTCTACATAAGCTGATCTTATCATTAATCAGTCCAATTAAACATCACATTGACACAAATACTTGTTTAAAATTATAACAGTCTAATTTTTTAACTCGTTTAGTGAATGCAGATTTATGTAACTGGCTTGAAGTCACATTCCAAATATAAGAATCAGGGATAGTATACAGTTGCTTAAACTAAAATAGATGTGGAGGGGCCCCAAAGCAAGTTGCTTATTGAGGGACTCTTCAACCTCTGACCTGCAGCTCTACACGCAGAAATAACATTTTTCCTTTTTCCTTAAAGCATACAAACTAACGAAAATTCTTCGTCAGCCCAAAGAGTTATTCACTTATCTTCATTTAATCATCAGTCTACCTAGTTACTTTATAAAGAGAGTCCATTATATCCTTAGATCATTTCTCTTCTTAAATTTGTCACTGAAAAGGAAACCACTTTATGAGTATGATGTCACTACTATTACTATTACTACTACTACTGCAAGCAGTAGTATATTTTATTACAAATTGCAGTCAATAAGTGACCATTATGCACACAAGCTTTACACTTAAGATGTTTCACTGACCGTCTTTGGCGCTTATTTAGAAATGTTAAATGTGAGTCAGCATTTTATTCTCAACTAGTTCATAATTATTCGTGATTAATACCATAGTTTTATAGATATTACTAAATTAGTGTTAACAACCTGGTATCGCTTGCAGTCACAAGTTAAATGATTTGGTGTAGCCAACAAGAAGCTTCAGTCGACTTAAATTTATTGCTAGCTAGTGTTCATCAATAAAATATGTCTCCTTTCTTGAGGGAACCGATCATTCACACGGAATTCAGATCCAAATTACCATGATTCACAGTTTTCAGATCATGACCTACACGATTTGAACCACGACTGATCTTATGTAAGACTTAGGTGTAATATGGTTAATAATGCACCTAACTCAAGTTACTAGTACCACTATATTTTTAAAACAGCACTTGTTAGCCTATTTTAATCCTAAAATACTTGACGATTGTTTAGATTCTAACAATCAACCAAAGTCAAATGCAGTGATTAAGATTCTGTTTATAAGTGTAAACATTCACATAGTTGTAAGTAAAGGTAAAGAAGTGCAATTTATATGCTGAAAATGTGCTTTATTCATCGTAGAAGTTCTAAATGCTTAGAAATAAATCATTAGTATTACCATAAACATTAGAAATCGATTGTATAACTAACTTCACCATAACCTGAATTATTTAGAAAGGTTTTAATGATAATAAAAATCATTTACACTAAATGCTTTACTTATATGAGCATATCTGAATGACTTGAATAAAAGGGATGCAGTACAATTACCTACATTATCTTATTATTATACTGGTAACCTGTTAGTCAGTCCTCGACAACGTAGAACCCGGCATAAGTATGTATTGGCTATACCACATTAGCACAAGGAGATTAAATTTACAGGAATAACTTGACAACAGAACAAAATAAAATGTGCGAGGGGGGGGGAGTAAGTAAAGCAAAGTGAGTGTGAAAGAATAATCAAACTTAGTATCTAGAAGAATGCACATACTTACGCGATTGTTACAGATTCCGGGCTTTGTTACCCAGTGTCTCCAGCTATTGGCAATAATTATCACGCTGACCCCAACTAGGTAATCTGAATCTATCAACATGGCTTAAACCAACAGTTAAAGACTTCATGGATTAATTTTATGCTTTTGTCTGACTAACACTCCTCTCCCCAACGTTTCACCATCCTACTCCTACACCACCCCATATCGTGTGATGAGGCAGAAGGTGGGTGCGCATGCATAATTCATATCCTATCCACCTAAGTCTTTAAAATTACACAACTTTATCTGGTTGATTCGCCCTTTTTCTAGTTTTCAGTGTCTAACATCAATATTACTTAGTCGGTCATTCTTTGAGAAATCTAAGACCTGCTGTCTATGGATATCCATTTTTGTAGCCTATGTTACACAACCATAGGTTAATACTAAGAAGACCGATATTCAGTACATTGAGCCTTTCTTTGAGAGATGGATATTAGTCAAATAGACTACCATCCTTAAATATATCTGAGGTCAGCCTATCGAGTCCTGTTGCTTTCTCTCTCTTCAAATTACATTCAGCCTTTTCAACCTTAATAGAAGTTTTAAGCGACAGAAATGTGTCAATGATTCACTCAGGTAATTTGAGTGTTATTAACAAATGAACAGTAGCTAATCGTCAATTGAACTATTCATGAAAATGCTCCAATCATCGGTCTAACCTTCACAACTTGGAGTATATCATGTACTTACTTACTTACTAACTTACTTATGCCCGTTACTCCTCACTGAGAAGCATAGGCCGCTTACCAGGATTCTCTATTTAACTCTGTCCTGAGCAATCCTTTCCAATTGTTTCCAGTTGCTGCTCATCCTTTTAATGTCTGCTTCCAATTCTTGACACAGCGTGTTCTTTCGCCTTCCACTTCTCCGTTTCCCAACAGGATTCCATGTTAATGATTGTCTCGTGATGCAGTCTGATGGTTTCCCTAATATATGTCCTATCCATTTTCAACGTCTTTTCCTAATCTCCTCTTTGGCTGGAAGTTGGTTTGTCCTCTCGCATAGTAAGCTGTTGCTGATGGTTTCCGGCCAACGGACATTCAGTATCTTTCGTAGGCAGTTGTTTATAAATACTTATATCCATCTGATGATGTTTGCAGTAATTCTCCAAGTTTCAGCTCCATACAGCAGGACTGTCTTCACGTTCGAATTGAAGAGTCTGACTTTGAGGTTAGTTGATATTTGTTTTGAGTCCCATATGATTTCAACTGTAGGAATGCTGCCCTCACTTTGCCACTCCTTGTCTTTACACCTGCATCGGATCCCCCTTGTTCATCGATGATGCTCCGCAAGCATGTGAAAGTATCCGCTTCTTCCAGAGTTTCTCCATCAAGTTGAATTGGGTTGGTGCTCCCTGTGTAGTATTTAAGAATCTTGCACTTTCCCTTATGTATGTTCAGGCCTACTAATGCTGAAGTTGCTGCTACACTGGTTGTCTTTGCTTGCATCTGTTGGTGTGTATGTGCTAAAAGAGCTAGATTATCTGCGAAGTCCAAATCATCGAGTTGCATCCTACTTGTCCATTGAATCTCGTGCATCCCCTCAGATGTGGAGGTCTTGATGATTCAGTCAACCACTAGGAGGAAGAGAAAAGGTGTGAGCAAGCAACCTTGTCTGACTCTGGTTCTTACTGAAAATGCATTTGTCAGTTGTCCTCCATGCACAATTTTGCACTGCGTTCCGTCGTAAGAGTTCCGAATGATGTTGACGAGTTACTCTGGTACGCCATAGTGTCGAAGAAGTTTCCTTGTGTTCTCCTATCTACACTGTTAAACGCCTTCTCATAATTAATGAAGTTGACGTACTGTGGCGAGTTCCATTCAATTGATTGTTCAACGATGATCCGTACTGTTGCGATTTGGTCAGTAGATTATGTACTTATCTTCTTTTCTGGATTATTCTATTTAACAGTCGACTTTCTAATACCAATTGTCTAATAAACAATATCTGTTAAACTACTCATTTAAATTTTAATAAATCTTCATGTATATATAATTAAATACCTTTTTTATTTGAAAAAAAACAACATATTCATCTATTGAATACTGAAAAAAAATGTAAAATTAAACAAATCAACAGCAAAATACAATTGATCAATTATTAGTATCACTACGTATGAATGCAAATTATGTAAAAGAGAATTTTCAACTGAAATGGTATTGTGAAACAGGATTAATTGATAATATTAACATGATTACAAAAGAATATAAATTATCCCGTCAATTAATTGTAAGTTTATTAATGATTGATTTAGAGTAAAATGTTTTCTTTTTATATGATGTTTAGTTGTTTCTATTTATCACAGACTGATATTGGTGAAGGTATCATTGAAAACCAAAAAGGAACGAATGGCTATTTCATTTTATAGTGGAACACTTCAGTGACACGTAAAATCGATTCTGACACCATTTCAATTTAATTGATATCAGCTCACTAGCGATTAATTTCAAAATGTTCTTAGTGTGGAGTAGTGAGTGGTGGAGTTCAAATTTATTTGGAATGAGAGTTATCACCTATGACAATGGTAACAAATTTATAGAAGTGGTAATTCTATTGTTGGATGCAGCCTCAGTGACGTAAATGGTTCGACGTTATCCAAGCTGAAGGCAATGGGCTCAATTTTTCTGCCGGAATTGAGGGTTCACATTGTTGAATAGTCCCATACTAGTACTCCAATAATCTAGTGCCCCTTGTTTTTCAATGGTACCATACCTAAATCAATCTTTAACGAATCCAATTAACTAAACCTAATACCAATCTCTACAAAAATACTTTAATTTGACTAAATTTTAATCAAACTTTTATGATATTCTTCATTCAATGCTTATTTTTCACGAACAATAATTCCACAATTTTCTTACTCAAATACTTCCATATACGTACAACACCGTCCAAATACGTAGAATGTTTTACAAATATCATGTACAATATAACATAAATGTAGTTATTTGATTTTATTAGAAAAGAATAATCATAATAACAAAATAGGTTTATAGATGAGTGAAATAATAAACTGGGAGAGAAAGTGAGTGGCATAGGAGAAGGCGGTCATAACATAATCGAGTAGTTGTTATGTTAACAGTAGACAAAGTAAATAAAAATCTAAATTAATCCAATAATGATGAGTTTACAATAGATTTCTTTTAGACTGTAAGTAAAGAAAGCACAGAAAATCTGTGTACAGTGATGCCTAGATAGTTGACTTGTTCATACACCTTCTCAGTGATCTATCTGTTCTTTTTTGTAAGTAGAACATGCTGAAATGCTATTTTAACTTGATTCACTTCTTCACATGTAAATTTAGTAGCTGGGTGGACTTAATTATCATACTTTCTTTGGATGAACATTAAACATTGTATTGAATGCAGTGAATTCATGTTCACAATCTTATTCTTCTACGTACATACGAATCAGTATATATAAGTAGTATGTTTTACATATGTTATACTGAGTGTAGCATGAATATAGTCATATTGTTTCATTGAAAAATAATTTAATCATAATGACATATCTGATATAATCAAGTGTACGAGACGCTAAACAGAATGATGAAAGTCAATACTTATTATCAAAATTAGAATTAAAACAAACTTAATAATGATGATAATAATATTTTAAGGTGGTATTCATTAAGAAGACATATCATGACCACAAGTCATTCAGTGAATCCCGAAGTTACTTATTTAATAATAAGCAGATAGAATAACATTAGACTTGGTTGCTGCTTATCACCATATCAATTCTAATTTATGTACACAATATGGAATTTGTAGTGAGTTCGTCATATCTTTTTCCCTTCTATTTTCCTTGTTTATGCCTTTACATATTTCGTTGTATTTATTCTCCTTATTACCATTGTTAGCAGTTATCATCGTTAATTGCAACTCTTAATTATTCGTAATATAACTTTCAATATCTATCTTAGTCTTACATTATCAACTAAAACTTTTGATCCCCTTCTCCCGCCTCTTCTCCCCACACTATATCGAGATAGAAACCCATGTAATAACGTTTCCCTATGCCACCTTCAATTATTATTGACATTACCCTTTCCATGACTGATGATTTTGTTAGTTAATATATTTATATATTAAGAACGAAAACGTGCTTATTACCAAACCTGGTGAAGGAACTGGATTATATAGACAAAATGAGCATTATTCGGAAAGATAATTTAGAATTCTAGAAACTAGATAAATAAAATGATCACATTTTTTAAATAGAAAAAGAACCTTGTTAGATCTCCAGAAAGACTAAAAAGACTAAAAATTAGTTCTACTAGACATTTTACAAAACGATTAAACCATTAGGTACATATACGCTATAGTTTACCGATGGTATATAACTCGGGGAATCCACTAAGATCAAACGAAAGTATACAAATTTTGCCCTACTACTACATGTCGAAATGATTAATGAATCTGTTAAAAATATCTCGTTAAATAGATAATTAAATGAAACATCAAAGATGTGTTTCAGTTTTTAGACAGGATCATGGAATCTAACACCAGAAATCGTACTATGCTATCTTTAGATGATACAATATCATTCACAAATGTTCCACTAATACTAGAGGTCAAGTATATATGCAATCATATCGCATAAAGTGAAACAGATGTCGTCATCTAAGTAGACATGATAAAATGATTACTATTGAAATGTACCATGAATGTAAATTTTATGCTTAATGATGAACTGTATGAGCAGTTGGGTGAGGTTGCAATAGGCTCGTCACTAGCACCCATATTAGCTGGTACTTTCTTAGCCAAACTGAAAAATGGTCCATTTGCACAACTGACTACAAACTTACTGTTAGACTACCTATATATGGATGATATATTCATCTTTTTCAAGCACCAGACAACTCGATGTCAGATTCTCAGGCAGTTTAATGAAGTTCACTAGGCTACTAAATTCACCTACAAGGAAGAGAACGAAGGTAACATAGTACCTATGTATGTTCTGCATGCGAAACGAAAAGAAGTATAACTGAAAAGGAGCTTGAACAAGAGAACTACATGGGTAGGACAGTATACACACCTAATTATCACAGTGTGACTATCAACAATCTTTCCCAACTAACGTAATAAATATTCGGAGTGGATATGTACAGCTAATTAACGTGATGGTAGCGTAAATGTTGACTATTTTCCTTCATATCAATTAAAAAAATACCTCAATTCTTAACAATACCAAATGTGTTTTTAAAAATCAGTACTTGTGCGCCTGACATTGAAATCCGGTGCCATAAATTTGAATGACTGACATTCGGGGACACCTTTAAAAATGTATTATTGTCGATTGGAACGGAGGATAAACTTCTTAGTAGTTGAAGTTTTGGTTAATAGTGTCGGAGGGGTGGGGGGTAACGAATATATACGAATTCTTTCGAAGAGTAATGCTATTATGTTTTGTGTTAGTATTACGTTGAGATTTTTTGGCTACTATATCCACAGTGAGAACGTAATAATACTCATCTATATTTAATCCGTTACCAACTTCATTTTCAAAACCGTAGCCTATTCGACTGTGTATTCTTGGTCCTCCTGCAAGTGGCAAAACAACATTGGCAAAAAAACTTTGCGAATACTATAAACTACAGCATATTCATATTAAACATGTAATTGATGAAGGAATAACAAATTTAGTAAGTTGAATACTTAGTTAGCTTCTGTTAAGGAATGTTTCACGTTTTCATCTTGACTGACTGTGGTACATAAAGCTGATTCGCATAAAATCATTAGTCTGTCAAAAAACAACAGAAGGAAACTGTAGCAATGAATTGGCTCAAAGAAAATTTCTGTTATAGAAAATAACAAAAGAAAGTTTATCTTCTGAATATCCTTTAGAAAAATGGCTATTCTCACAACTTCGTCAGTCGGTACTTATCAACGTAGATCCTTGTGAGAATATTTCTTTAAATTAAATACCAGTATCACATTAACTCCGTGTAATGAGTCTTACAAGACGGATACTAAATGAGTTCAAGTAGTGTAGTTGTACAGACAACGAAAATAAACATTACAAACATAATTCGACAAAGACGGATGAAAGATTATGTAAGAGGCAATACAGGAACTCAAGATAGAGAGTGAATGCGTATGTTACACAGCTACTGTAACTATCGATGACAAACCCATCCAGCTTATATTGAACTTATCAATATGATTCACTCCTGGAATTACACTCATTTTTAGCTCTCATTCGACTTCTACCTCAACCAATATTACACATCATGGTAGTCAGCTGTTCAGTTACTTGATTCATTAAAGACTCAGGCTTCCACTAACCGATTTCATAATTTTCCTTGCTATTATTCATCTACAATCATAATTACTCATCTGAATTCTCCACTAGTTTTGTGAAATGCCTTGGAGATAACAATGATCAAAAACTTGAAGTCTGTGAGTTGCCTCTACTATCATAGACAATATTTCGTACCCATAGAATAATACTAGTGCGTTTGAAGTCACTTGTATCAGTGCACTAATTACTGGTCTATCTGCTTTGAGTAGACCTAATTTTCGTGTTAGTGAAATCTCAAGCAAAATGAATCTTGAAATGGGCTGGACCTAGGGATACAGAAAAAATGCAGAGAACTGCTATGCAATATATTGTCTATTAAGCTGGGAAACAGAAATATAAACTACACAACAAATTGAGTAGTTTTAAGAAAAATCAAGTAAAATTTTTGAATACTTCTCGAGATTTAGTAAGCCACCAACTCATATGGAGTGATAAGAGACTTACAAGTGGTCAATCCACTCAACTTTTCTAATCTTCACAGTACCTCTAGATATGCGATCAAGTCTCTTCACCGATGGTAACAATAGTCTCCTCCCAGATTTCTTAAGATGGTTTCCAGGAAGTGACATTGATACAGTCCGTTATCAAGTCAACTGAAGTCAATCCGTAAACAATGCTACCTAAAACATTCAATCTTATCTTTATAAAACCCACTCATCAATACGAAGAATGTGTCCACTAGACAAAAAAATTCTCTTTATTAGTATTTACTATACATTGTATGATTAGTGCACAATTCATCCCATAGTTATTTAATAAAATAATAGAAACAACGTGTTCAATTGGCTAAAGAATCTCAAAATGATCCATATCAAACCCAAATGACCAATGAAAATGAACATTCTAGTGCTGATGATGTTGAATTTCTGGAAGCTATTCAACAAAATATGATTGAAAATAATGGCCGTCTTGGTTTAGAATATGTAACAACGTAAGTAGTTGATTTACTGATTAATAATTATATAACAATAAAATTAGGTCGCTTGATTTTCCACTTGATTATATAATTGAGGAACTGAAATAGGCTCTATGATAGAAGGCACTGCAGACAATAGAATCGACTGAAGAAATATTGAGATTTGTAAAGCATTAGAAAGAAAACTCATTGATATTTAATCGTATTTGTCTAGCTAAAGACATTCTGTTATGTTAACTATCTCTATACAGAACCATCTAGCTAAAATCCTCCCATCTTGCTGGGCCATTTAATGACTAATTGACTAAAGGTGAAAATATGAACTATTGAGTTGTATCTTAGTGGTCGACAGCTTCTAAGTTTACCTGCGTTCTGTCAGTTATAAGAAAGTTGATGAAATTTGATAAACAGTCCCAAGCTAGTAGACGATATATGCTCAGTGCTCCTCAATTTTTAGTAGTCCTTTATTTGAAGATAGTGAAAAAATAACATTTTCAACAAACCACCTCAGATTGTTTACATTATCAATTAAGTTTTACCTCAAGTTTCCAGTCTACTTCCATACTATGTGAGATTCGTCAGCAGGATGTATACAATTAATGATAAATTTAATACCCATTGAACAGTCTGATGGTTATCATATACCTGTAGTCTAGGGGATAATGACAAACTATTATTGGTGTAGATACATCTATCTGACTAGTTACAAAAAGGATGACACATTTATCCAAAGATTCTTCTAGTAACCACCACCCGAATTGTAATTAACTGAAATCGTACATTGGTAAACAGTTAGTTTAAAAGAAATTCAACTATTTACTGTTATATAGCAGGCAAATAAATCATATATTATTAAACAAAGCATTTATAAACTACATTTTCTTTTAAAGTTAGATTGTAGATTAAAGAGGAAACTAAGACACGCGTTTCTATCCATTTGGAAGTGGTCAGCTAGATGTACCTGTATCCAAGTGTTGATGATCACATAGAGACATCAACAGAAAGATTCAAATACTTCTAACTTACATAAACCATATTAATGTTGTTACCATTATTATTCCTAATAATATAGAAATGTATTAATGTTTGATATGTAGATTATTTCAAGAAAAGCTCAACTCTAAACCATGTCAAAATCAAGGTTATATAATTGATGGATATCCTAAATCAAAAAAGCAAGCAGCTTCACTTTTTTCACGTAAGTTTAGTAAATAACATCATCATCAGAATCATCCTACACATTCGTTTAGTTTTTAGATCAATTAGATTTGGATACTACGTGACCAACTAGATGATCGAAACCAATGTGATACATTAATTCGTTTTCTATAATTCGACATGCTTTTTATGGTGCTATCTCTCTTAAGATGCTGACTTAGGTTTATATATGTGAAGCATATGACAAAGTAGCAAGGAAACTCGTTATGTTGATTAGTTGATCAATATATCACTTAACAGCTGGTTGTAGAGGATGTCAAATATGCATTCCGATATCATAATTAGGCAACCATTAAGGACTAGAAAACCCTAAATCATCATTTTGTTCTGATGTGAGACTTAACAGAGCCCATAGACGACCATAGTGGAGATAGAGCCTAGAATATTTAGGCTTAATGTCGAGTGCTTAACTGTCAAACTATTGATCCAACCTGCAAAGCTTGATACTACTGATACCAGTCAATTAGGAATATAATGCACTACCTCATGTGTTACGACTGATGCATGACTTCTCTACACACGATAAGGCTGAACTGCACTAGTCATGTCTTCTTATTATAGTTCTACCAGTTGCTTCCGAAAGTTAGTCAACAGTGAACGGATATTGATTTCAATAGGTGTTGTGGAGATTGTTGATTCCGAACTTTAATATCATAAATTGATCTGCGTTAAGCAAGCACTTCCTGATGAGGTCATGAATTCGTGCCGTTGAGACCTTTCTCCACCCCCCCCCCACATTATGACAAAATGACTATCCAGTGTTATCTTGTTTTCAGTAGCTGTCTAAATCAGATTAACTTTCGATATCGGCATAAAAAATGAAACTTTCACTTTATCATCCTAGGGAAAATCATGGGTACAAAGTTCATAATAGTAATTTTCGTATTTACGTGTATTCGTTTAACATCTGGGCTAATGAAATGACATAAGATTGGTTTTGGTTTTTCAGTAATTATGTTATCACTACATGCAGCAACCTAACCTTGTCTTTTATCTTGAAGTTGGTCCTTATGCTCGGAATGGATCAGACTTATCACAATATTCTTAATGACTCCTGAATGACATCAGCACTGAGCTACTAAATATTAACTCTATTAAAGTCAGACTATAGTTGACTATAGTAAGCAAATCGCATGTTATTTTGTCTTATCTGGAACGTTTTATCCAAGACTTACCCATCTCATAAATGTCTAACTGTCCGGACTCAGTAGCCAGGTGAATAAACTGATGGCGCTTAACTGGGATGGATTTAGTTCGCGTCCTGGTGTGAATATTAACTCTGTAGTGACGATGCATCCATCAAAGTTTGGACGAGATGTACAATCTAGAATCCACTGACAACCATTACTCAACTTTAATATATAACTTGTAATGTAACTCTATATCGAGACAATAAGCTCAGAACTCACGAATGGCAACATACACTGATCAATTACAGACCTTAACAACAGGAAGTAAAACTAATTTTGTCTGATTCCTCATTCATGCTTTTACTGATTTTATTTCCGACAAAATTATACTTCAGATGGTGGTGACGGTGACGATGAAGAAGAAGAAGGGGAACAGGAAGAGAATGAAGAGGAGGAAGAAAAAAGCGAAACAACTACTGGAGACATAATCCAATCATCTTATGAGTTATTTAAAAACAAATACTTACCATCAGAAAAAGAAGCCGGAGATGTAACTAAAGAACCAGGACTGTTATTAACTCAACCAATACCAATGCAATTGCCTAAAGGAATACTTCCTGCATATGTGTTTGAACTACAAGCAACTGATAGTTTCCTGAGAGATCGTATTATAAATATGCCGGAGTATAAAGTACATGGAACACATTATACTGAATCTGGATTTTGGCGACGTTTAAATGAATATCGTACTAATCAAATAGGAGTAAATCCAGCTCTATCGCCCACATTAAATATTCCTGGAACTCCATGTTCTGAAATTGAAGTTGAACAAGTTAGTACAAATTCGTTGAGCCCATTAGCTTCAGCAAGTATTTACGAAAACTCCGTGAGAGCTTATTTTGATTCTAAAGGAATTCTTCAAATCCCAGTTAATATAATGACTGATGAGAGCGAAGTGAGTAGTAACATTTTTTCTTTTAAAAACTTAACTTAAGAATTCACTAGATTTGAGAAAGTTAGTAAACTGCTAAATGTCTCTGAAACTAATTTTAAACTTAAAAAGAACGTTTAACCAAGCTCTTATAAGCCCTACTTAGGTGTTTCAGTTGGACAGACGGTAAAGTATTCCCCTCAGATAATCTGCACTTGTAATAATGCCATCTTTCAACGACGAAAGAAAAGAAATTAAAAAAGCCGACACTAAACATAGGACACCTCAATTCACTTGATGAATTTCCGTCACCGACAGTAGGGCTTTTAAAAGTACGAAGCCACCTAACCAAAAACGTCATGAGTGATTGATTTTAAACAACTGCTTCTTAGGAATTAAAGTCATCACGACTTTACAAAACTCAGTTTTCCCTTCAGCTACTATGAAAAGAATAACTCCTATACGATATAGGAATCATAAAGTGGTAACTCGGTAACATGGTAAACAGCATTCATATCACTATGTGTTTCAATCACAATTCAATGTATTCTGTCAGTCAGATTTGGATATGCACCATTCAGAGCACCTATGGAAGTAACTAAACTTCATCATACCTTATCTCAAAAGCTGTTATATAGTTTCCACGAATATCAAAACAAGAGGTTACAAACTAAGAATATTGTAAAACTGCTAATTGATGCTTTTTAGTATAATTTAAAAGTTTTCAATCAAGTTGTATCTTATCAATTTGGTATGCGGATTTCATATCCATATCGATCATCATCTCAGATACTTTAGAATGTGTTCGACACTGTCAAAACCGAATGCATTTACACACAGATAATGAAAATGCAAATGTAAAAGGTCAACATTTTTATAAGGGAATACCATCAACTCAATTTTATCAAGTTTTACCATTATTTCCCAAACTTATCAAATTTTTTTGTGATTACATTGTTGTATTGTATTGAGATAAAACATAACACAGTTCTGATAAACTTCATTTCCTCAGCTCAGTACTTATAAATATTTTAAAATCGAATTAGTGCAATTGATAGACAAAATTAAGGTTAGTGGTCTTAAGCGTTGGACACTGGCTCAATGGTCCAAAGGTTAGTCTTTCTCCTCCAGGTCTCATTGCTATGACGGTCGACACCTGATATGGCTGTAAATCCCCACTACTAACTCACATACAATGACAAAACAGCTTTTTGTGGTACAGAAATTCAAATTAAGCGAAGTTTTAAAAACTAGTCGTATAGATATTACAGACAGGCTTTTTGTACTACTTTAAATTGTATGCATTATTAACATCCTCTTGTATTGTCTAACAAGTTATGAAAAACTCCTTGAAACCATACAGTGTTATTCAACTCACTCTGAAGTATATTTCCAACCAGTGGTTATAATTCAAATAGTCTCTTCATTACACTAATTCGTATTCAACTGTAGATATAAATCTTATCTACAAAATCAAATAAGCTAAAAATACAAAATATGAATCCCGTGTATTTTCTTAACGCATACGTCACCTGAAAATTTGTTTAAACAACGTATTCGTGAAGCTTCATCCTCTATAATTAGAATGTATTTGCATCTTCCCGTTGATTTATCATGGACTGAAATTGATTAGTCTCTGTTGCAATATGTGCTTCTTGAGCGGACACTAAGATACAGGAACATTCGCTGGCGAGTCCAAAATGGGACAAAATGAGGTTCCTGGGTTCCACTTGTTAGTCACAATTCAACTCAGTACTTTCTTATTCTCTATGTTCTGAAAAATGTTTGTTACAATGATCCAATTTGTTATGACATTTCGTTTCAATAAGGCTAATTTTATATTCGAATGTGTATATCTTAACTACGTAGTGATGGTGTCGAAATAACACTCAATAGTTGGTTAATTATTTTACTTAAATGGGACTGTTGGTTATTAATCAAATGAATATTATTTTGTGTAAAGGTAGTTCGTTGGAGTGGTGACGTAGTTGATGAAACATTCGTGTTCCAACCACTAATTCTCAGTTTGATATCACGAATTAGTTTGTCAGACAACTATTTAAAACTATGAAGCACTGGACAGATGTTTCGTCCTAGTATAAAACTCTTCGAAATTCAGATTCAGCAATCTTCATAAGGCCCAACTCTAATTAATATCAGCTCACCACTGATTAACTTTCGGAAGTAATTCATGGTGTTGTAGTAAGATGTGGAAAGTGGAGTTCAGCCAAATCCAGTGTGAGTCAGTTATCCACTGATGACAATGGATGAGGTGACTTAAATATATCGAAAGTTGACTGAGCTAGAAATATCAACTGTTGGAAGCCGCCTCAGTAATTTAATGGTTAGGTGTTTGATGTGAAGCCTTAAAATCCAGGCCTCAATTAACTGATGGGGTTGTGGATACCGACTGTTGAAGAGTTTTATACTGAGATAACACAGCTGTCCAGAGCTTTCTGGTTTTCAGTGGTTATTTTTATATCAAACCAGTTTATAATAACAAATTCAAAGATCTTTACAGTAAGTAATTAAACTAGTCCTCTGGTTTAGGTCTCAGTTTGAGTATTCCAGGTTGAGAAACTTGTGATATGCCGGGCACCTAATCAAGATTGATTATCTTCGAGAACTGTGCTTTAGAACATTATTTCAATTATTATAACTGTGGACAATGTAATCATTTTATTTCTATGACTGTGACGTTCCCCTTATCCGGTCCTTCTGTTTAGTGTATTTACTTTTGGTATATTATTTATTTCTACGAACTACAGTTACTTCGTTGTGTACACAGGTTGTCTCCATCCACTGCCACTTTTCCTTTGTTTTGTATCAATGTTAGACTCTCGATTAATTTGCTGTGTGGTCTGATTTTATGTACATATAAAGTCATAATTAAAATACAGTACGTTTTTTCGTTGTTTTCTCCTTCCCCGATCTTGGTTCTTCTATTATCGGCCTGGGGGGTGAGTGGGCATAGGTCAGTCGCGCATTATCAACTAGGCACACTTCATTGGCGTTCGCTTGACTCAACCCAAAACCTTCCTTTTTCACGTCATAACAGCTTGGTTGTATTACTTTGTCAATATGTGAAATCAGTACTTGATCGGTTGAATCGTCATCTTAAAGATCTGGATATCTCCCATACAAATACATATATGCATATATACATTTGGCTTTAAGAATGTTGTTATTAACAGTCGTAAATACCAGTACATTGACTTCTGTATACACTTCTCTTAACTACCATTATTCATATGAGTTTATGTTGTTTGTGTATTTTTTTTTCTAAATAAAAATAGGATTTAGAGCAGACATTTAAAAAATTGGTTTATTTCATTGGT
Organism: Schistosoma mekongi; assembly: GCA_034768735.1. Classification (NCBI taxonomy): domain Eukaryota; kingdom Metazoa; phylum Platyhelminthes; class Trematoda; order Strigeidida; family Schistosomatidae; genus Schistosoma; species Schistosoma mekongi. Next base: position 81,977,775 of record CM068305.1, read on the forward strand.
CCACCACGTAACTATGGTTTAACTGATGAAGAAATCGAAAAGCAACGATTGAACGCAGAAAAACAACGTCTAGAATTCGAACGAATAGAAGAGGAAAGATTAAAACAAGAAATTGAAACTGCAGAAGCTGAACGCAATAAACGTATAAAAGAATGGGTAAGATGCATGTTTTCATCAAAAAAGATGTTTACCTACATAATTATGTGTATGGTTATGATAATGAAGATTTGTAGCTAAGGCAGATTTCATTGTAATTCTGGACAACTTCACCGGTACAAACTTTTGACTTAAGCGAGCCATGAGATGTTCCCTCAGGTGATTAACGGCTGTCCGTGTTGAGTACGATTTGTTGTTGTTGTTGACACTTGTGTATCTGGCTTGACTTCCACTCCTTTTGATCTGATTCGTAGTATCGTAAGAGTTTATCTCTTTTCTAATTCATTAGTAAATTGGATCGGTTTCGGTTTGTTCATTAATTGGTCATCGATTGGAGAGCCAAGATTCTAAAAATTCTCTCATCTTTATGCTGAGAAAGTGATCAGTTGAATTAGAAGACACGTAGGTAGCAACTGTTCGATAATATGTATCTTTGAAATAATGATCGCTAGTTATATAACTCTATTTAAGTAGTCCAAAGGTTGTAGTGGTGGTCTAATGGAAAGGAAATTCAGTTTTCAACCACTTAGTCAACTAGGTCTCTACCTACTACGGTTTGGAAGATTAGGTATTATGATTGGCCATCACATAGAGTTTAAGTAAAAGCTAAATACATGAATCGCTATGTGATGAGTAATAGGCATTATGTGACACAAATCTTTACATAGTGAGTTCGTTAGGACATATTTTACGAATTCCTAGCTATTGTATTTATCGTTCTGTTTTGGTTAGAGTAGTCATAAGTACAAGAAAATAAAACTAGAAACAAACAGATACGTTTCGAAAACAAAACCTCCATATCAATTTATACTGATAGTCCTCGTATTAGTGCAATAATGAACCGAATATTAAGATACATAGAGTTCATTATATGAAAAAAATAAATGTATCTTTAGAGTACATCTACCAAAATTTTAATTGTGTATTAAGTCACAAACAGGTAGTTTCCATTATATCGTAGATACAAAAGCGGTGTCTAACAAATGACAGTCAAAAATATTTATGATTTATCAATGAAGACAAATGTTTACAGTAAGTTGGATTTCTACTTAACAATCTCCCTACACCGACTTCAACACTTTCGTGCCCAAAAGTTCACAATAAGTGCAGATAAAGTCTCGAAATCAACTTTCAAGTCTAATTTGTGAATCAGGAAGCAATAATTATTGAATCACTAGGAAATATAAACTAAATATATCATGTGCATTTATCTTCTTTTCAAATGTGATATACGTATGGTCCATAAGAATAAATCTACTAACTACAAAGGTGAATAGTTGTCTTTCAGTATGTCGTGAAACTTAATTTCTGAGAGAAAAAATTGAAGTGGCTGGTGATTTTGACTATTCCCGTCTAACTGAATATACTGCAGAAGAATTTCTCTTGAGGAACTCAATTAAAACGTGTGAATCTACAAAACTGTTTTGCTTATCATTATTGTAGATACTTAGAATGTTACAGAATTTTCGTCTCTTGCGTTGTGATTTGTAAAAACGTCCAGATATTAAAACACGTTTAGATATAAAAACATATTCACCACGAAGTACAGATTATTACACTAGTATCATCTGAATCTACTCATAGCCTGGTTGGAAGCTAGGAAAATAATGATCTATCAAGAATCCTTTAGAAATGAACCTTAACTCATCAGTAAAATATGTTCGCAACCCATATCCTACATAAATGATATTCATCTGGAAAATTACTATACTTCATTAAGATGATTCTACACAGACTGCGAACTTTATATCTGAGATAAAAACTCAATAAAATAGGAAACTAGTCTGAATACACACAAACAAAATGTCACACTGTTCGATTCAACGAACCAGAGAAAAACACTGAGGTAGAAAACATGCTTTAGTATATTATGTAGTAAGCAAATAGATATTCCGATACATACACTTACCCGATGTAGTTACATGAAAATACAATTCAATACACCCTCCAGCTTTCTGAATTTCATATCACGAATTGACTAGAGTAAGACGACTCTCCAAACCAGGGAAGCACTGGACAGCTGCTTCTTCTAAATATGGGACTCCTTAACAGCAAGTACACCTCTAGTGGGAATCGGTGAGGTCACTGGATATATGAAGAATGCCAACCAATCGGATCAGTGGTTTAAAGATTCTCTGAGGAGCCTAAAGATCCTTGGAGAAGATCAACTGTAGGGATATGAGCCCACATGTCTGAGGTAGTCCCATACTACAACAAAACATCTGTGGCGTTTCGCCGGTTGTTTAAACCAGGTCAATCCCTGATATCAGATTCAGTATTCTCAGTAAAAACTAAATATAAATATCTTTTGCAATTCATAGCAAGAGAAGCATGAGGCTTTGAAGAAAGAAGAAACAGACTTATTAAATCAAGAAGCGGAACCATTAAGAGCTTATTTAAAAAAACATATCATGCCAGTATTGACAAAGGGACTAACCGAATGTATCCGTAAACGTCCGGATGATCCACTTGACTTTCTAGTAAGTATTTAGTTCATATGCAGCATATTCTATATTTTGAGGTTAACTGTTCGCCATTTTTTCAATGTTCAATAAAAGTGCTTTATCCAACGTTTTTTGTTAAATCTATGTGTGAGTACTAAATATTGAAGTGTAATTTACATCAAAGATTTCATTTTAATCTTTTATAATGTACTCAACTGACTTTTGTGAAAGTATCAGCGTAATGCAAATACAGTAATAGAGGAAGTATTGGCTTTGATACCCAACACTTACTCACTAAATGAATGGAAAATTTTATGAACGGCTGGGTATTAAATACTTTAAGGATAACCTCTAATTTTAAAGGAGAAAGAACAAATTATGAACGTATAAATGTTTCCTTAATTTATTAACTACAGCTAATCCAGTCTTCTATTACTAACAATCATCGAATTTGGACAATTAACATTCTCGATTTATGGCTTAAATTGTTGGTTTTACCTTTCTATCACCTGCACCATCCGAAAATGTTGTGGGATATTTCCTAGTTGTCTGAATTTGTCACGGATTGATGTTGGCTGGATATAGCTGGAAACTAGAGAGCACTATACAACTGTTTTGTTCCACTGCATTACTACTCAGCTATGTGTACTCTCGATTAAGATAGAAAATCTAACCCAGGGCCTTCAGGTAAGAGAATATCTAACCTTCTACACAACTGCACTGGCGTCAATTAGTAGAATTACCAATTCTATCAATTTGTGATATAGCGGGACGATCAGTCATTGTCAACAGTGATAACTCTTGCACTCCACTAAATTAATGAAATGGTTATGATTTTAAGCTGTTTTGATCTTCCTATATGATGATGAATGTGTAATGTCTAGTCTCGCGCTAAGAAGAACCAACTATCCAGTGCTTCTTAATTTTCATTTATTGTCTAAGTTCAGAATATGATGTAATATTCTTCACTTTTTATTGATTCAACCAATTGCAACTAAATTGTTAATATAAAACATATGATATACTTTTATTGCTGATTAACCGTTAAGTGTAAATTTTCGATTTCGCTTCCGTAATCCTTTTTAGATTGAATATGCATTCATTTTATATTGGTCATCTTACTACATACACTTGTTAAGTTAAAATATGCTAAACTAAATAAACAATAAATTAATCCTTCTTTTTTTTCAGGCTGAATATTTGTTTTACAATAATCCACAAGTCGACTAATGTTCTGAATATTTTCTGTTAGTTAGAGATGAACTACCAAGTTGATTTATATATGGAAATGAAAATTATGAAAAGATCCCCCCCCCCCTGGAAACAATTACTTATATACACTTAAACAAAGAGAAAAACTCATTAGTCCGAAAATTTGGTTCTAAACTTTACTCGTATATTCTCTTTATACATTCATTATCATAGCAATTTTTTAGCAGTAGAATTTTTTTTGTAGTCATGCCTAAAACTGTCTTCAGTATGGATCCTAAATAATAATACCTTGAGGGATTTTAGATGGAGTGGTAGTTAAAGTACTTGTTAAGTCGTAGATTCGAACCCCGCTCAATTTACTTAGATTTGGAATTAGTAGAACCAAAAGCCCTCATGCAACGAGTGTATCTTGAAGCTAAATGCAAGAGTAGTGGGAAGGATTTCCAAACAAGTAGTATCATTACTAATTGATCTTATGTGACATTATACAATGAAGAGAGCTGATGTGTTTAGGATCAGTCCAAAACGGTCATAATGCTGTTGATACTGTTTTACTTTGTGGTACGAAAGAATAAATAATATCCTCCTAGGTCTCATCAAAAGCTACTTAAACTAAAATTAAGACGACTTTCAATACAAAACCTTCGCCCTCCACCCCAAAATGCCCTGGTGCTGCTGGGAGGATGTAGAGTCCGTTTTCCCTTTTGAAATGTTCTCATTTGGCTAAGCATCTACTCTTTGTCAGGGAAGTTCCACTTAGTAGCTTCTCATGGTTGGGGTTTTCTTTAACAAATTGGAGGACGAAGGCAACCGTCCGACACAAACTGGGTTGGTGAACGTATAGGGTTTACCCAGGGGAGTTGGAAGAAACTTGATTTCAAACCAGTGGTTTACATGGGGTTCATGATCCTAAAAGAACGAAAGGAATACGAACCAACATTGATCACTGGATACCATAGGACTGCTTCGCCTGAAGATGTTTCACTATATTATGGACTGATCCTAATGGCAAAGGCTCGGCAAGTCAGCCCCTAAGAAAATCACCTGCTTCTGTTTGGACTCCCGGACGGTATCTCCACCCACACACAGGTACAATCAATAATAATTGTGGAAAAATGATATTGCCCCTGAAACTGAAGCAATACTTAGGGCCATTTTAGAAAGACTTGACTTTACCTTACATAGCTTTCTAGTCCGTTTTTGTTTTTGTTTATTTTCATTACTTATTCAACTCGTCCAGCAGCACACCTATAGCAGAAATTCTGTCTTATCAACTTGGTCTAAAATCACCCAATGGTAGTACTTCGATTGTTATCACCGATGTTGAAATGTGATACAATGTTTCTGAAGCCAAGTATACCATTTAAGCTAACCTCCTTCAACGTTCACACATTGATCAAAATCAGACAACAGACAAGTTTGGCTGCCATTGGAAAGTCATAACATTGACGTTTGTTGAGTCTAACAGTTTTGCATTTAGGACTATTGTAATGTACTATAATTTCACTCGCCATAAGTAGGTCGGAAAAGTATGTTCTACGCGCGCATATCCGGGGACAAGGTAGCAATGACTTTCAGTTTCGCTAGCGTAGCATTAAGATCAGGAGTAAACGCAGCAGTGGCTAATGTGCTGTTCGATTAGAAGGTACCATCGAAGCGAGAAGAAACTTGAGTAATAAAACGCCGTTTTCTCGTAACTAACTATGCACCGAAGGAATACAACTTCGACACAGTCAACGAATAGCTCTACCATCAATTATATGACCTCCTCAAGAAAGTACGTTCGATAGATATTGTAGTAATACGTGGAGATTTTCTACAGCTTTGCGAAGGCGACAAACTGTTTCTAGCCAGCACCAACTTCCGGCCGAAGTGCTTTCTAGCGTCCAACTTCTGCAACTTAAGCCTGAACACAGATTGACCATATTGCTGTCAGCAACTGCTGGTGTTTGAATCCAAGACTGTCAGTCTTCTTGGGACACCTACGTGGGCTCTGAGTATGGTTTGGTTTGAGCCATAATTATCTTGCTTTACGATGGTTAGTAAACATCTCGCTCTAGACGGATCGATACTAGTAAATTGGTTACAGCTTCTATTGTAACCAAATATTAATCTGAATTATTTTAAACAAAGAATAAGTTCCCGACATTCTGTAATATAGTTCATGTCCTAGTGCGTAGACGAACACATGTTTTATGTTAGGTAGATGCATTAACGCACGACTAAGGTAAAACACCCAAAGTTATAAATACTAAATGGAACATGATACAAAATCATTGTGATTCAACAATACAAAAAGGGTTGTATTTTCAAAACGACAAAATTAATTACAATACTGTACATCAAATAAAATTAGTTAGGTAGATCGTTTCATTTCCCCTAGATCCTCAATTAAATCTTCATCAATCTACAAAGTATGAATAAATCGTTGATTTCAATATCAAGAAGACCAAAAGTATCTGCATACAAACTGACACTATTATTAAATGGGATTAATTTAACATGGTAGCATCTGCCAGTTTGATCTTAGCTATAGTACCATCGAAAACTAGGAGCACTGGATCGGACCGACGTTGTACTCTAGAACACCTCGACAACTGCCAACAACCGCCAATGATGCAACCAAGGGCTTCGAGGTGCAATAGGGTGTGTTTAATCATCCGAGTACTGGGTTGGCATCTAGTATTACATACTTCCAACTTTGATCAATTAGTAATATAGCCCCACAATTCGTTCCGTGATATTTTCTCGTTTTCTTCTTTTTAGTTGTAGATACTTATATGGACAGCATAACTAACATGGAACTAGGATACACTACACTAATTACATTACCTCTCCACAAAGATATTTTAGTCCTTCTACGAGGGAAGTACTAGCTCCGACATTCTATATTATTACGGCTAGCAGGAATCGAGAAATCAATTGCTTACGAATGATGCAATATGGATTCGCCAGTCCATATTATCTCTATTCACGATAACTTAACGAAATCCGTTTCCTTCGACAAATTAAATACATTGTAAAATCACCATCGCACTACAGACCTGGACAGTACCAATAACCCCTTTGTCAATAGCCCACGAGTGTTGTGGAATACAAAACCGTACCACCAGCAAGTGGTGATGTGACAACGATTATTCTTAAACACATATGATACTATATTCACGCTACTTTCTTAAAAATTTATGACTGTTCATCCGGTATGCTGCCAAATAGGTCTAGTAGGAAAAGGAGGTACATTATGTAAAATCTATAAAACTAAATTGATTGTATTCATATCCAGTGTTAGTAAAGAAAGCATGGAAATTAGAAGAATAAGTGATAGACAAAGACCATATCAAATGAAGCTTAACCTTTAGAATCGTAATATTGAAACTAAAGGAGACTAAAAGAAGTTAGACAGCTAAGAATTATGGAAACCGCACTATAATTATGGTATAAATGAACAAAAGTACCAATCAAGTAACTCACTTCTGGCCACTTTTCTATCAACGTATCAATTAATTCATCTTTTACATCACCTTGAATTACAATTTCATCACCATTCCCTGTTACTGAACTACCGGTTGCAAATTTACGACCAAATACTTTCGAAGCTGCCTTCAGATCAATTCCTTGTGGATAAAGAAATTAAACAGTTTCCTGACTGACCATACAATCAAAATATTTTCATTTTTATTGGTAGAAAAATCTGAACACCTGAGATTTCGTTTAGCCATAAGTGGCACCTAGTGATATCCTTTTCTATTATGATTGATATCACCTATTAACCAATCCAATTCTCTCCTGATATATACCGAGCAGTGGGTTTGGTAGTCAGAACTTAATTTACTGAGAATTTGAAATCCCTTATAGTAGCAGAGGTGATAGTAATGCCAGTGATCATAAAAAGATTAGACATACAGAATATGATTCGGAAAAAGAATTAATCCGTGGTAAAGCATAAAATAACTTTAAAGCTCAAAATATATGATATAAAAAGCGAATGAACTTGTGTCGTTGCATCCGATTCTGAGTAACATCAACCAAAATCTTTAATGATTGGTTAAAAAAATATTGCAAAACTCATAACCAGGTAGTCTACAACTAAGAACGTGGCTTAGTCTAACAGTCAACGATATCATGGATGGCGTAAGTTGGCATAGGCCAAACGAAATTTCTGAATCTGTGCCGAGATTTCGGTAAACACTAACCCATAAAGGCTTTCAAGATAGGTGAAGTTGTCAACGCGCTCAACTACTTTGTTTATACTTCGGTGTAGTGAGCAGTTTTCTCCTCAGTACATTGTATAATCGTATTTAGCCTATCGATCAGCATTCCGTTCATCTACTAAAAATACAAAACTCATTCCTTAAATTGTAAAATCATATTAAAATAAAGAAATGATTTGGTGTAATAATATCCTATAACACCTTAGTCCATAATATGGTACGCGCAAGTTGACGAGTAATTAGTACGCTAAGCAGTTAAAGAAAAGGTATTTCACGTACTAAAACTTATATTTTGATGTTAATAAGTCTCGAATTATTGTTGTAACGGAAATACACTTTAGTATAGATCCATCGGATATTCAGTAACTATTTATATATCTGTTGCTGCTAATTGGTTGTATCCAATTAATTTTTTGAATTGTTTATTCCTATAATTTGAACACACAAATGTCCCAATTTGTTAAATGTAATAACCCGAATTTCCTATACTTTTGAGTATTTTCTAATTAAAAGAGTGTTACTTATTAAGACAAACTGGTTGATTTAGTCTTAATATAAATTAGCCAACATTATGTTAGTCGCTTCAACAATTAAATTGCATTTGTAACAGTCGAAACAACGATTGTAACACTATAACATATTCCCTAAATAACACGAATGATTTTCAGTCTTGTCGTTATCCAAGGACTGTAAGAAATAGTCCTGATAAATGCGAAACTTTATGTTAACACTTAAAACAACATTGACAGGCAATCTCAGAAGCCCCAATTTACCAATATAATCGCACATATACCTACCAAATGTAGACAACCCAGTGACACTAGTAGTGTATTTTTTCTTGCCTCTGGAAGTTTTGAATACTGCAATCTGTTGCTTTACTGGTTTTTTAGGCCCTCCTTTCCCACCCCTAACTTGTCGTCCTTTAGATGTTACTTCACTTTGATTTGAATCTACTCCATCTTTAAAGCAAAAGCATGACGAAAATTGAAAACGAACCAGTAGAAAGCTGCTCAAATTCCTCAGGTAAGTTTTTCTCTAACCATGCTCGGCACTTATCAGGAAACGGTGAAAATTCACAATACTCCAGAGGCATAGTGCATTCTATATAGAAATGTTCTACATGCTAAAAGACTGACCCCCACAATACTTAACTGCTAGAGGATATTCAACATCAGGATTCGGTTTAGCTCGTGGTATATATTCATAATTTTCAGTCATTATGAATTCAAAAAACCTATCTAAATAAAATTAAATGATTAAAACAACCTACATTAAAATCAAAATTAATAAAGTTTAACACTAGTGCCATCGATTTTCAAGTTAAAACATGCCGACTGCTTGCTACTGTTATGAATCCAATTAACACTAAGTAAATTCAAAGGAAAACCAAGATTTGCTATGAATACTAAGATCTCCCAGGTACTTGACCCAAGACTTTCAAAAGAATTGGTATGAACACTGTAGGGGAGGTTAGCAGGTGTAGGCTACCAGGTTGAGGTCCGCACAACAATTGTGACCAGTGAAAGGAGAAAATGGGTGAAACGGTTTAGAATCAACAACAGTAGAGTAGATGCATTTACTCTTTATCTTCTTATAGATCTTAAGCCACATTCGTCAGTACATAACTTTCCCTAATGTTATACAATACTTCAGTATTCACCTTGCTGATTCGATCACGTCGTATGATAACTTGGACTTACGCACATACTAGTTGGTCTCCAGGTTGCTTACGACTGACTGACTTTTGGCACATTATACCTGTTTCAAACAGGTGTGTTGGTAGAAAACTTAACAGCTGTTTAGGTCTGTTTTGACATCACAATATAGTAGGACTTGAGGAGACTACGGAAATTTTAGTAAATAACGCTGTCAAAAGTTATATGGTGCCATTAAGGTGAAAAAATAAAATTACAGTTAGACAGTCGCAGGGAAGAACATGCAACAGTACTTGATGATGGCCAACCCTAAGAGCATCAGTCCACTACATAAAACATATAACTTGGCATATATATAGGTTCAGGTTGCCATATACCACTAGTGCAGCACGACGAGTACCAAGGCACCAGATGAAGTAACAACACCAGTGGTAGCGAAACAAAGTTAATATAGAGAATATGATTTCAACAGCACACATTTGTAGTGACAAAGATGCATAAAACAATTATAAGCCCTAGATTTAAGAGAGGACAAAGAGTGGATGCATAACTGGTGTCTCTCACCAAACTGCATAAAAAACTGAGAGAGGTTAAAGTGCAAACCTAAACCTGATAGTTTGCAACCACTAACGCTCTTCAACGTACACAGCAAGTAAATTTATTACTTTGCCGCGCCTCTAACTCCCTGGAAATTATTTTCACTACCAGTCACTAGAGAAAACTAGGGTACACATTGGAGTGTAGTTCCACCTACTGACTGCGGCCAGTAGCAAAGAAACAAAAACCAGGAAATTTGTATACCCTATCCACACAATTAAAAAACTTATGCGTGTACACTCAACCATAATAAAGGTTCATCGAACACTTAAGAACATAAGGGATTGTGTTTGGACTCAGTAAGTCAAATAGGTTTGCTCAAACAAGTAATTAGAGTGGGTTCAGTTTATGTACCGCATGTGCAGATGGATCAAATAGGATTTTACCTTTCCCATGGAAAAAAATCATAGATAAGAGGTATTTATATTGCAGTACTGGTGGACTTAACTTTTACGTCAATACCAATACCGAACGACCGGGACGTTTTAAAGTAACAGCGGCCACGAGGAAACATCATGTGGACTGAAAAGGGTCATACAAATCTAATTAATGAAAATAAGCTTGCAATTCGTTTACAGACTATGGGGCTGTTAAGAAAAGCACCAAATTGTGAATTTGGAAAAGAAATGACAGCTTTCTTTAGAGTGTACTAAATGTTAGTATAAGAAGCCCATCAAATCGGATTCCCTATCTACTCATTCCAACCTAGAATTGAGGCAAATCTTTGTATGTCATCCCGTGTAGACTAGTAGAAAAATACGTTCTACCTGGAACAATAATATATAGTGAAAACTGAAAATTTTGGGAATCACTTTCAAATATGGTTTATGTACACACGTCAGTGTACAAGTAATACTCCGTCAACTCGTCAACGGAGGTTTATACGAATAATAATGAACCTATGTGAAGATGAGTAAAGTGTCATTTGCAACCGTACTTTGGATGAATACTTATATAAATTACATCTTGAAATTTAGTCTAACGCATGCGAAGAAAAGCCTTAATAAGTTCTTCCATACAACAAAGACAATCTCTGCATAAATTTCAATTTCAGCCATTAAATATCCATTGGAAGTTGCTAATTTTTTTTATTAAATTTCAGATTATAGTTAGGGTTTAATGTTTTCTGAACATAGGCATAATTCACCGCTTACCAAAGATTCCCACAGGAGGAGGGCTACTACAATACGTCTGAGCTTAAAGTTCTTTAATAAGCCACTATAATTTATGGAAAAGTCGTTGATTCTGACTTAAATGGTTGTAAGTGTTTTATTCCGGTTAAGGCTCTCAAAGTCATTTAACAGACACTCAAGTTCGGCCATATAAGTCATGTCTACCAGGATAGTTCTCAGTAAATAAAATCGGCAATACCTAAATAGATTATCTTGGATTGTTACAGGTGTTCACACATAACACATACAAACAAGAAATGACCAAGGACAATGAAAACTGACAATCACACAGTAACGTGTTCAACTAATTTTGCGCTTCGATTAAAGCATTCCAATATCTAATGACGGTGCAGCGACCTTAGATCTGGCAGTTTTTTAAATCTCTCGTCCTACTGCTACAGATATAGTTATAAGTCTTTGGTGTTGTACATCTGCAGGTACCTGGATACTCGGCTGCAATGGGTCTAGCAAAGTAAGTAGGGGAATCAATAAAAACATGTTTTCTTTATCGTATTTACTTTTATCCCGTATTTGGTTATATGCTCACTTTAGGAATTAAATATTTCTTTTTCTTTCTTCTTTTATTTTTAATTTGTCATCTTTTGACTCGATTTTTTCATTATTTCTCCATTTGGTAACCACAATTTCAAGCAGTTCGGAAATCAGGAAGGATATAGGTAGAGAGGCGGAAAAGTAATTACAAGGGTTAGAGAGTTGAGGGGATGAAGTAACTAGTGGAAGAAGAAAAGATAGCAGAAAGAAATAAGTTGAAGTAGATATGGGAAATGCCAATAATGATAGTGATAACAACAACAATAATAATAGAGTGGAAATGCTAATATGAGACCAGCTAATATTATAGTTAGTCAGTTGGTGGAGAATTGTAGACTGGACAGCAGAGTAGTGTACAAATAGATTGCGGCAAGCCGTAAAGGTGTACACGGTGATCCAGTTTCATTTAAAAGATCATCATGGCTAAGGGGTACTTTTGAAACATTGTCGGGAGGAGCATTCCACGCCTAACAGACAGTAAGTGGGAAAAAGTGCGGGCTAACATGCTACGCTATCCTACAGTGATAGATTTTTTTCTAGTTTCCTTTTGGTTCGAAACGACTAGAAAGGAATTCTTTTAGGGTGCTATAAGCAGTTATTGGGATAGGGTCATTTCTGTCCTACTCGTTTATGAAGGGAGCAAGTTGAGATTAAAATATTGGTCTTTTTCAGCTATCTACCCAAGCGCGCTTCTCCATAGGTCCCATGAACATCAAGATTCCCTGGTTGACGTCATTCTTTTGTACCATAGACCGTTGTCGTTGGTCCAGGTTGGTGCAAGGGTGTCTTTGTATCAAGTCTTATCTTGGTGATCCATGGAGTTGCATTTATCACGAGAATTATGGCATGCCACGTGGTTAAAAGCCTTGAGTGAAATGCTGCACTTGTGACACGTTCTGCAATTGGTTTCGGAGAGATGCTCTGTGCACTTTGTCATGTATGTTCTTCTAGTGTGTGGTTTGTGTTTCTCTTGATGGCATCAAAAAGAGTCTTCTTAATGGCAATCTAGTATTCGTCTACAGACACCTCGCTGCAGTTTGAAGGCTATAGAACTTGCTTTAAATCCGTCACTAAGTGGTAGTTACCTCCGGCATAACTAAGACGCAGTGCGTGGCCGCATTTAAGATGGGTTTATACAGTCATTATGTGCAGAGTGGTGAATTCGCAGTCAATGCAACCAATGATGATGTGGGTCTCGACGTCATCGATGAGAATTTGTCATCAGACAGTAGGTGGCTGAGTTTTAATGGCTTGCCGTCTTGACTCCATCTTGTGTACCGCCTCACATGTTCCTTTAAAGTGGCTTGTTTAATAGAGCTTAGAAGCTGACTGGGAAACTGCTCTGTTGTCGCAATGCTTGTACTTGCATAGTCGACAGTTGCTGTGTTGAAATTCCTGGTTTATAATATTTCGTCAAATCGAACGTCTGGCGGTGAGAATATTGTTTGAATTGTCATATCGCTGTGATCGCTGAGGGTGACATACCTCCCACCAATCAGGTACCTGATGTCGCCATTTACGAAGCATTTCCAGTACGTATTTTCAACTCCGTTAGTGTGGTGTGGCCACTGTAAATGACAGCTACTGTGTTGAGGATGCTACTTATATAGATATCAACTCCATTTCCAACTATTTATTTCTTGTTTCGTCGAAACAGTGTCATACACTGCATACACACATCATAATCTAAGACTTCGGGTGTTAGCTATGTTTTAGTAGGGACTATTATTTTAGGACTCAAGCCAGAGCATAGACTACGAAGCTCTGATGGTTTGCTTATTATTCCCCACACTTGACTGTTGAAGAACTTGATTAATTGTTGTAGTACTGTGCTTTTTGACTCGGGGTTTCTTATCAATGTAGTACATTCCCTTCAGAAACGGACTGCGAGTTTTATTTATAGCTCGGTGTATGCTTTTCTGCCTTATTGGCTTAGCCACTGTTACAAACTTTATCCTATCTGTCTAGTGCTACTGACACAGTCTTTAAGGTGTGCATGTCAAAATGATTGTCACAAATATATGTGGACTCTATAGAAACAGCTTTTGTTTAACGGGCACCTTGCTTAATAGTAATGAACGAATAGCCGTTACAGATAGGGACCCAACTATATAAAGCACTCCACGATAACATAGTTATTGGATTGGAAGGATAATTCTTCTTTAGTCCCTGAGGTTGCAGGGGCTTTTTGTTACAGGGTTCAGCGGAATTCGCTGGTAAGAAATTACAGGAGGAAATCGAGCCTATCGTTTATTGGGAATTTAAAAACTCCAAAAATAAGTATATTCAGAAAGTTAAAAACAGATGACTCGTAATGGTTTTTGGGAAGCTTCTAATAACAACTTTCATTGCATTAATTTTATCTAAGGTGAGTTGCGCATCAGAGTACTTACTATGGCATTCAGTTGCATTAAATAATTCGATGAAATGCAACACTCAGTTTTGTTTAATTATCACCGTTCGTGTTAGTTTGGTAAAATACATTTGAAATGATGATTACACTTATATATAAATCACTGCACATTCATCAATATAGCGTATGAATACACACATATGGATGTGATTGGGTCGACTTGCCTCAATTTTCCTACAAGTTTCCTTCCTTCAATTTTCGTCTTCAGATTTAACTTTATATGTTTAGAGGAAGAAGTCATGTCATCCCGTCTGTAGTACAATTATTAAGGATAACACTCATAGTAACTGCTACGGGTACTGACATCATCAAATGTATAATCAGCCACCCTAGACCCATCTATTGCCGCATCTATTGCAAACGGTAGAAAATTGCAAGAACCCACGGGTTTTCCAGTAAGATCATATCATATTTCAACCTAGATTATTGTAAATTCCGTTTCGAAGCATTTCATCTAAGTGTGCTGTTAGAACTAAGTTTAAATAAATAATTCAATGGATACATGTACTAACCAAAAGCCCCGAAAAATAAGTTGTTACGAATGTATGCTTTACTGATGTTGACTATCAATCATCTGAGATGCAATCACTGAAAATGGCATACAATTTTCACTCTGTTGGAACGACTGGAACGCCCTACTTTAACAAATGGCATAGCTTCATCAGTAAGCACTTTCAAGAAGGGACTGGTTTATTTACTGGGAAACAAAGTGTAAGGATTGACACAGATAACGCAACCTACTATATTTACATGTGAATTGAAACAGAAATTTAGAGTCAACTTGAAATAATTACCAAAAAGGTTGTTGACTGAAGCTATTTAACAAAGATAAAGCGTGCTTCACATGACAGACGCTGAAACGGAAAATTGTACATAAACACAGACTGGTGGTATTGAACACTGAAAGGGATAGTCTGCGCTTTCAAATTTTTGACAGCAGTATGGTTGTTTCTCTTGGTTGTGGTTTTCTCGCTAATTTTCAGTATTTAGGATATTAACTCAGATAATTCTCTTGCCTTTTATCATTTTAAAAGTTTGGCCTCGTTTTTAATGTCATTATGAACGATATTCTTGCACGTCGGTCGAGAATATTTCAAGTCATTATTTCCATGTTTGAAAGAAATATGCTGTAACAAGAGTATTCTTGTTAATGCCTAGTTCTTTTTTATATGGCTGAAGTCTTGAGTTGATTTATTTGCTGTGTAAGGTGTTCTGCGATTCAAGGCTCTAAAATAGTTTTCTTTATAAAATTACTGTTTCTGTGTCAGTGTTATTACAGGTATATATGTGGCATTTTCGTTCCGTGTATGATTATTCAAGTGGCTCAGATAGATCACAGAAATGTGTAATGCTTCCACACTCCGTTATAGAATAGGATAGACGAACGAAATGAACCAAATGTTATACGGTTGAAGACAGGTAAATGGTATCAGTAGCGTTCAGTTAGTGTGGTGTATGTAATTCATTTATCATCATCATAATTAATGAAAATAACACCATATAATACCATTAGATAACTGCCCAGCCTTACGTGACCGGATATTGATTATAACACTAGGTTGTGACTCATGATAAGTTATTAAGAAGCATTTGGCCAGAATTGTTCATATTCCTTACAGATCGGGTTATATGTATAAAGTGATTACTAAGTCAAGATTGACTGTAATATTTGATCCACGCTAAATCTTTATTAAGAAGAGCTATTCTGCGCAAATATGAAGGCATATGTGCATCGATCGAATTTAAGATTTGAACGAGTAAATAAATGGACTAAATGAAGTTCTAGTACTTAAAATTTCTATAGGTTTAGTTTTAACCTTTTTGTTCTAACTTTGGACTTAATCATAAACTTGACTCCAAATCCTAATCCTCACTAGACAGACAGGCAGTTACAACGTAGAACTTGGTACATGCGTACGTCAGTTCAAGTTACCATACCCCAATTAGCAGATAGAGATTAAATTATCGGATCAAATCCCAGAGTGGGGGAGGTAGTAACAGAGTTAGTATTAATGGAATGGAATAGAGATCGGTGATAGGATTTAAGAAAATATGATTCAGTAAAGAGAAAAACCCTCATTACCACGTTTTAGCCTCACTAGTTTATACATATATACTTGTGACCGTACGGTTGGTTCTCATTCCAGTTTGGCGTATCTGTGATGGCCTAGTAGTTCGCTCGTTTCTCAGGATACTGATTGTTTACTTTTCATCTATAGTCACTTGATTCGCACGGTACTAAGTGCCGCTGCAAAGTTGTATTTTTGTGTTTACTGTCATCTATGTAAATGACCTACGGTTTGACAATAAGTTACACAATATCTTATGGTCACGTAATTAGCGATAATTAACAAGAAACCTTGGGTACAGGCTTCCTGCTACCTGGCACTTATCGGTAACGAGTCTGAAACATTGGTTGAGCTGATGCGCCACATCAAATTTGGACATTAGTTACTCAATTTTTGTCAGATGCATTACTAATAGACTATTATGGCTACGACACTAACAATTTGCTTTATGCTGAGTAATCAAGAATGACCCAAACTTGACAGCTACTGACTGTCATAGAAGTTATGAGGATCATTTTGAGCTATTGACCTTCTTATTAACTTTATAAACCTCTCCATCACATAATTTATTCAGAGCTGATAGAAATGTAATTAACTAAGAAAACGGGACATCTCCATCACTAATAAGACGACATGGCTCGCCGTGCATCCAGCAGTATCCACAACTAAGTACATATATGTTTCAAAATATTACAAGCTAAACTTTATTTCTTCTACAACTATCTAAACCTTTCAAAACAAAGTGCTTTAACCTCATTATTTTGTTCTGACAAATCAGTTGGCAAAGTTCGATTTTTGTACAGGCTACGAATTTCTAAGGGATGTTTCCGGTTTTTATATCTCAAAAGATAACTCTTACTCTTCCATCATTTATAGAAACTTTCGATATTTGTGTTTATCATTTCTGTTATCAATTGACCAACGTACATAATGATTCCCCGTCTTGGGGTTTGCAAGTCAACTGTTGCAAGGTGTTTAAGGCAGCAATCACTAGCATACCACAAAAATGTCATAGATCATTACGAAAATCCTCGTAATGTGGGCTCGTTCGATAAGAAAGATGAATCTATCGGCACAGGTCTTGTTGGTGCACCAGCCTGCGGAGACGTTATGAAGCTACAAATAAAGGTAAGATATCGTTTATATTTCATTGCTTAGTCTCAATATGTTCTGCGTCTATTCATTTTACAAAAGCACTCATATAACATTAAAATTCATCTAGTTTTCATCAAACATACTTGGATTTTAAAAGACAGTCTCTGAAGAAAGTGGAAATTCGGCTCAGTCTAGAGGTTTAAAACGATAGCTGAAACACTTTAAAGAGCAGTTGCCAGTGGCCTTCTGAAGTTGGAAAATACATACTTAAGCTGAGGTGAGGAAGAGCCGAAGTTCTGGTTGAATTAACTTCAACGGTCTTTACTAATTGTTGTTCAGTCCTATCATTTAAGTCGATTAGTATTTTAGTTGAAGTCTGGGAACTGGTAATAATTTCATCTGATTAGTGTCGATCGCTGGTCGTCCCAGCATATAAGAAATGATTAAAGCCGTCTTATGATAACCTTATAACAATTAGTCTCTCCAATATAGTGCTTAATATACCAGAGTTAATGACTATCAGATTCTGTAAAAACACTTTGACTGTTTTAGAGAACTAGACTGGTTTCGGGATTTGTCTTGGCTATATTGACTAAATATTCGCTGTTCGTTAAGTTCTAGATCATAGACATGCTTATCAGCTTCCAATAGTGATCACTTTTCTAAATCTGAAAGCAGCTCTTTACAGTAGGTCGAGAGACTTAATGGTAGTGTCTGTTATCGTATGGGATACTTCAGAAGTATATTAACTTTGAGAAGGCTCTTTACTCAAACAGTCGTGTTGGGCTTGTTGCGAACTGTCATCCTAACTTGTAACCTCAAGCGATGTTTTTCAAGGCTCTCCCACTATGCACATTTTCGTTTAATTTAGTCATATGATAAACAGTAAATTAGTTGATGGGGTTGTAAATTTTCATCGATTTAGATGTTGCGTATGCTCATCTACCGTCTGCCTTGACGTTCTATACTTACTGATGTTGGAGAAGGGTAGAAGAAAGTTAGGGGCGGCCAAACCAAATCGTGGAATCAGTCCATAGAGTCATCGACTGCCGGTATGGGTCATACTGTATGTAGAGACTGCTTGGGTTAGGTTCGCGTAATCGTCTCAATCAGCGGATGGAGACTGTGTGACAGATCAAAATCGGTCACAGTAGCACAAATGTATTCATTCTGTGTCTTCATTTGTGGTCTTAAAATTATTTTAGGTCATTGTTTAAGCCCACTAATTATTTCTTCCTGTATCATATCCCATGCTATATAGGGCATTTTACTAGGTAACTTAGTCCTTGAATTAGTGAATGACTTTTAAGTCGAGCAAAGTTATGGTTAATAGACAGAAATCACTAGGTAGATAAAATGAAGATCTCACAAAGTGACACACCATATACTACCCCATTTTCCCAACGAAGTCTAAGTTTATTCATTACATATATTAGAAGTTATAGGGATTTGATCCAGCAACCCTATTCTATTATCACAACCAATACGTGGAGACACTAGATGGCATGGCTCAGAATCGAATACAAAAAGCGCAAATGTATTCACTCTTTGTCTTTTTGTAGATTTTGAGTCCTGTTATTCTTTCATACACATCTTTGTTTCATTCCTTGAACTATAATGTATTATTAATCTTTTAAATTTGATCTCTACGTGTTAATGTAGTATGGTGACTTGAGCATATGCTCAGGTTCTTCGTTGTGCTAAAGTATTTATCCAAACAGTTTTTTTTATTATCCCTATTGCTACTAGTACAATTGTTAACTTACTATCAATTTGTCCTTTTTGCTTGTGTACTTATAATTAGTTTTGATAATTATTGTATATTAGAATGAAGCTTAACAAAAATCTAGTTCTAAACTATCGTTCACTTGTATATATCGTCTTAAAATAATTTTGAGCAAATTGGTTTAAAAACTACATCTGTTGTAGGTATAATTCATGATTTTGAGACTAGCACAATGTTTTGCTAGTAAAATTGTTGAATGAAGTACTTATATTGAACTCGTTCTTCTCATATCAATCTTTTGGGTAAAAAGTGAAGCCCTAGATCAGTTAATCGAGAGTTTACAAGCTATCAGTTGAATGATAAAAAGTAGGTTTTTTAACTAAGCATCTTGAACTGTTACTAACACCTAACAGGTAAAAAGTAATAATGCAAGAATTTTGTGGGTCTCATTCTTAAACCAGCGACTATCTACTAAATATTTGGTAATATTTTCCATCTTTGTCTTTCGTTTTCTTACATAATACGATGTTCTCTTGGAATCGTTTCTTTTACTTTTAGGTAGATAAAAATGGCAAAATAATAGATGCGAAATTCAAAACATTTGGCTGTGGCTCTGCGATTGCATCCAGTTCACTGGCAACTGAATGGGTTAAAGGTAAAACAATTGATGAAGCTTCGAGAATAAAAAACAGTGATATTGCCAAGGAACTAAAACTCCCACCAGTCAAGTTGCACTGTTCCAGTAAGTTAGCATCAGTTTTTATTCTTTTTTTCATACTACAGAAATTCTGAGTAGCTTTGCTGAGATTACTTTTTCTGAACTAGTGAGTTTAGTTTCAAAACATTCTTTATCTTCGTAGAAAATATCAAAAATCCTAAATGAAAGTGAGAGTTTCTCTCCAGGTGAACGAGCACGCATTCGCTTGCATCTTATCGGGCGAAGAAAAACTACATCAGGAAAACCCATTAGAATTCAGTTCAGTAATGAAACAGACAAGATTAAATTCCAGGAACAACTGAAGAATCACTTAGGCAATTATAAAGATGCGACCCAACTAGATACTGCTTGGCAAGATGTCAAAACAGCTATGGCATCTACAGTGATATCTATCAAGGACTTAAATCAACATGTCAAGAATAATCAATGGATCTCAATGGCTTCTGTTGATTTAATAGATTCCCGAAGACTTATCCTGTCGGGCTCCGAATACGATGATGAGCGAAGAGTAACCAGGCATAAACTGACGAAAAGTCTGCGAAACGACCGTGAGCAGTGGTGGGTAACGAAAGCAAAGGAAATGGTAAAGGCAGTAGCGTTAGGCAACACTAAACAGCTTATCAAATTAGTAAAAGAAAAAGGGGTTAAAAACTCCAGCGTTAGTGAGACGATCGCAGAAAAAGATGGAACGCTTATTAGCTCTCAGTCTAGACGTTTAGAACGATGGGCTGAACACTTCAAGGAACAGTTTAGTTGGCCTTCACCTACTCTAAAGCTTCCCACTATTTCGAGACAGCCAGAATGGAAAGTCGACTCTTGTCGAAGTCGAAAAAGCTATAGCCAATCCAAGGCGAGGCAAAGCAGCAGGTTCGGATGGATTATCCCCAGAGGTCCTTAAGGATGGTGGTCCCACTTTGACAACCAGGCTGACTGATATTTTGACAAAGGTTTGGGAACTAGACATAATTCCGTCTGACTGGTGTCGATCGTTAATCGTCCCAGCATATAAGAGAGGGTCAAAGTCGTCCTGCTATAACCGTAGAAGAATTAGTTTGACTAATATAGTGTCTAAAATACTGGCTTCTATAACTATCAGACGCTTAGCTACAACTCGTGATCTACAAATGCGCGAAAACGAGGCTGGTTTCAAACCTGGTCGCTGTTGTATATACAAGATATTCACCATTCGTCAGGTTTTAAAACACTGCCATACTTTTCGGCGCCCGACAATCGGGGTTTTTCTCGATTTGAAAGCAGCATTTGACTCTGTAGACTGAGAAGTTCAGTGGCACTGTCCTTTATTGAAAGGCGTACCCCATAAGTACACAAACCTTGTGAAGGCTCTTTACTCAAACACTATTAGTCATGTCAGAGCATATGGCGAACTGTCATCTTAACTCGTAACCTCAAGTGGTGTCCGTCAAGGCTGCCCACTTTCCCCACTTTTCTTTAATTTTATAGTTGACATACTTTTGGAAATTACACTTTCATCGTCCGACTTTTCAGGAATTGATCCCCTACCAGAAGATCCACTTGTTGATTTAGATTATGCTGATGATATAGTCCTATTTGGCGAAGACGCTGATAAGATGCAGAATTTTTTATCAGCAATAAGCTCCAATGCAATTATGTTCGGAATGCGTTTCTTCTCCCCTAAATTCAAACTATTGTTTCGGGGCTGGTTTTTGTCAACACCTGAACTAAAGATAGGAAGTGAAGTAGTTGTGCACGTTGACCACTTCACTTATCTTGGAAGTCTGATTAGCCTTAATGGGTTAGTCTCTGACGAAATCTCAGCACGAATTCAAAAAGCTCGTTTGGCTTCTGCCAACTTAAGTCACCTGTGGCGTAGACGAGATATTCGTCTCTCAACGAAAGAGAGAGTGTACTGCGCAACAGTTCGCTCTGTCTTACTGTATGGGTGTGAGACGTGGCCATTAAGGGTAGATGACACTCGAAGGTTATTAGTTTTTGACCATCGATGTCTACGAAACATCGCTCGCGTTAGCTGGGATCACCGAGTAAGTAATAACGAGGTTAGACGACGGGTGTCAGGCAAATGTGGTAAATCAGTCGATGAGGTTATGAATCTTCATCGACTGAGGTGGTTGGGACATGTGTTGCGTATGCCCAACCACCGTCTGCCTCGACGCGCAATGCTGGCTGATATAGGAATAGGATGGAAGAGAGTTAGAGGCGGCCAAACGAAAACATGGCATCAGTCCATGAAGTCACTGACTGACGGTTTAAGTCGTGTCGGTAGCTGCAGACTACCTGGATGGGGTCCTCGTGATTACCGTGACTAGTGGCTAGAAACATCGAGTGGCATGGCCCAGAATCGGTCACAGTGGTGCAAATGCATTCACTCATTGTCCTCCTTTAAATCATGAGCTTTAAATTATTCCATAACTTTCTTTCTACTCTTTCTGAACCATATTCTATATGTTCACACTCCTTGTTACTATTATTATTATATTCTATTTTATTGAAGTGATTTCTACTAATGGTGGTGGTGCTAATCTTGCGGTACGATATAGGTATAGCAACTTGAACTGATGCACACATATGTCAGGTTCTATGTTGATTATACATCCTGACATGCAACTACTCATTGAGGTCAAACTCTGTAAACTCTAAGGTAATTTGGTGAAGCATGTGTAGTCTGTACCAGCGTCTGCGCATACTATTGACCAGTATATACGTACGTTTAAAAAATACTTTGTAAGCTTACAAATTCAAGCATGGCATAAGTTTATGAAGATACTTGGATAGTGTACGTGAGATGTAGACTTTTTATTCTAGTCCTATAAGATAACCATCTACTTTAGTCGAAAATAATACAATTTAAAATCAGCCTATGACTCAGTAGTATTCGTAAGGGTGTGCAATTTTGAATTCTAGTTCAATGGATAACACGTTGACAATTGAAGCAAAAGATAACCACTTCAAGTTTCAGTGTGAATATAACTGAAACGCCAGCGTATCCTTCTGAGATGCTTTAATTAAGATGAAGCGCGTACTCATGATCCCACTTCTAACCAATATCCAGGTATATTGAACCAAGTGTGTCTGTTTAATATCTTTTTCTGAGTTACGGGTTTTGTTATCACACGTTTTTCACTATTAAGTCTCATTCGTCCATTTAAGGCTTTTTTTGTGTTTAATTTTTGACTACAGTTAGTAGCCTTATTTCAACTTCTTAGCTTCTACTTTTGTTCATCCTTTTACACTAATGTGAGCTTTTGGTGACCTTAATCGACATACATTTGTGTTGAGTTTGATGTCGAATATACTTAATTGACTGAATTCTATTTAACTCATTGTCATAATACCGTTCATCACTTCTATAGCTTGTTTATAATTGATTATGTCTAACAGTCTTGGCGTGTTTTCTTTTCAGAATATTTGTTTAACCTTTTTCTCGTATTTTTCCTCTTATTATTTAGTGCTTGCTGAAGATGCTATTCAGGCTGCCATTACAGATTATAAGAAGAAGTCTACTTGAACATTTCATCCTAAAGATAAAATTAATCTCATTTATATTGTATTATCATACTTTATCATTTCACTTAGATTCTAATCGCTCTACATTTTTTGTATCATCTTAAAAGTAATATTGTCATTAAACACGTTTGATCATAATGATAAAGTGATACTATTAAAGTGAAAATAAACCTTATTTTTATTTACTAGAAAGATGTGTTTTTGTTTATTGATTTCATGTTGCATCGCTTGTAGTCCTGTTTGTTTTGTTTCATTGTTTTGTGCTGCATACAGGAAATTAATTATTATTCGGTAATCACAGAAGCGTTCTAGTTTTCTTGCTCACAGTTTTCAATATCAGTCTCCAGATATCGTCCTCAATGTTACTGTAATAATTTGAATTTTAGAAATAAAATGAATAATATTACACTGAAACAATTACTTTGAAATACTAGAAAGCATCAAATGCTGAAATCGATTGTCAGCAGGACTTACTATTTCGTCAATTTCAGTCAGAATAAAAAGAACAATATCTATACAACACCAAACATGTTGACATTTAACCGGTCGCGTCACATATCACTATATTTGGTAGTTTCTATGTGTGTATATGAGGGAATTCACGACTAAACTTGTACAGAAATGGGTAAAAATATAAGCAAAATTATATAACCCAATAAGAGTGGATGACAAACTTCCGTGTAAATGCATATAATTGAAAACGATATACTGTCGACGTTAACTCATCCTCCGTAGTCTTGCATAAAAGTTTTGTAGGTCCGACATGTAAACCGTTTGATATCGGCTTAGTAGTTTACGAGTTGTGTTCGCCTCGCATCCTAAAGGTCCCTAACTCGACCCCTACTCCTGAAGAGCCCCACACAGAACGAGCAGCTTAATGATTCCTGATTCATACAGCTTTAGTTTATTGAATTCGTCACAGATTGATATTAATAAACTTGGAAGCAGTGAACATTATTCATCTTAGTACTTAGCTCCTCAACAGCGCACACTCTAAATTTCACCCCAGAGGCTTCAGGTCGGCGAACGCCTGGTATGCATTATTGCACTGTATTATCTAACAAGTCAACTCTCAAATTAATGGCAAATGCTTTCAAAAACTAATAATTTCTTTAAGTTCGTTGTTAAGTTATAAGTTATTTATTTCTCTATTAGTTTGCTAAGAAGCATGGTTTTTGAAAAACTTCATTATCTGATCTATGTGTTTTAACTGTGTAGCTCTTGTCGTCATTCTAGCTAAATTTAATGAAAAAACCTGTCTTCTAGCAGAATGTCACATTAACATACAACCATTAATGCTCTTCGTTAGTATACTTAAATTCCATATTTAAGACGGAAAAATTACATTTATGTATCTTCAACAACCTTACTCCCTTTTTCATCCAGAATAGTGTTGTGAAGTATCAGTAACTGACTTCTTAAAAGCTGACTTGTAATAAATGGTTTTTAGCAGAAGCTTTTGCTAGTAGTTATTCAAAATGATGAAGGTTATGTGAGTAAACTATTCAGCTCAGGCATAATTTCACAAAACATAATTCTTTCTATTTCCAACTTACCTACTAACAAGTAACTAATTAAAAGCAGCTAAAATCCTGTTGCATTATTTTAACGTTTTATAGAAAGTGTTGGAACTCCGCCTGTAGCCCTCCTAGGGTTACTGCCGGTCCCTAGCCCGGGTAAAGGAGGAGGGTTGGGCATGGGGCTAGCACCCCCATCCCGTAAAACCCAAACTTGCTAAAAAAACGCAAACCAGATTAAACAAGATAAACCATTTAAACTCTGCCCTGGGAGTGGAAGGATATATGACGCCTCATGATGAAAGCCGAAATTCTTCGGAAGTCATGAGGCCGATGCCCCCCCTCCCTTCTAACAACCAGAGCAAATAATTTTATAGGTACATGGAATGTTCGAACAATGTGGGAGAGCGGAAAGACAAATCAAATAGCTGCAGAAATGAAGAGATACAACTTGACAATACTCGGAACCAGCGAAACCCGTTGAACTCAAGCTGGACAGAAAACATTGGCTTCGGGAGAGATGCTACTATACTCCGGCCACGAAGTGGAAAATGCTCCTCACACCCAAGGAGTTGCTCTGATGCTGTCCAAAAAAGCACGTAATCCACTTGTGGGATGGGAACCACACGGACCCAGGATCATCAAAGCATCTTTCAAAACAATGAAGAAGGGGATTATAATGAATATTATCCAGTGTTATGCACCCACCAACGACAGCAACGACGAGGACAAAGATCAGTTTTACGATAGACTGCAATCAATAGCAAAGTGTCGAGGAAAGGATCTGACAATCCTGATGGGGGACCTAAACGCCAAAGTCGGAATGGACAACACTGGATATGAGGAGATCATGGGACGACGGGGACTGGGAGAAAGAAATGACAATCGTGAACGATTTTCAAATCTATGTGCTTTCAACAAATTGGTTATAGGTAGTACAATATTCGCCCACAAACGAATACACAAGGCTACATGGGTCTCACCGGATCATACTACAGAGAATCAAATCGATCATATATGTATCAGTAAAAAATTTAGATCAATAGAAGATGTAAGAACCAGGAGAGGAGCTAACACAGCTTCAGACCACCACCTAGTGGTTTCTAAAATAAAACTGAAGCTAAAGAAGCAGTGGACAACTGGAGTGGCAGCAGTACAACTGTTCAATATAGGCTTTCTCCGAGACACAGACAAACTCAATGAATTCAAAATATCTCTCAACAACAGGTTCCAAGCCTTACAAGATCTGCCGAAAGAAGAAGAAACCACTATGGAGGATAACTGGAAAGAAATCAAACAAGCACTAACGTCAACGTGTCAGGAGGTTCTGGGCAGCAAGAAGCACCATTATAAGGAATGGATCTCCACTTAAACATTGAGCAAAATTCAATAGAGGAGGAACAAGAAGATTGAAATCAACAACAGCTGAACAAGAGCAGAAAAAATCAAGGCTCAATCTGAATACTCAGAAGCAAATAAGCAGGTAAAGAAGAGCATTAGAGCCGACAAACGGAAATACATCGAAAGCCTTGCAACGACAGCGGAGAAGGCTGCAAGAGAAGGAAATATGAAACAGCTATACGACACAACGAAGAAACTGGCAGATAAACATGGTAAACCATAGCGACCGGTCAAGTACCAAGAAGGCAAGACACTCACTGAGATTCAAAAACAAAAGAATAGGTGGGTAGAACACTTTGAGGAACTCTTGAATAGGCCAGCTGCACTGAACCCACCGGACATCGAAGCAGCACCTACAGATCTCCCGATAGATATCACTCCACCAACGATGGAAGAAATCAAGATGGCCATCAGACAAATCAAAAGTGGGAAAGCAGCAGGACCTGACAATATACCAGCTGAAGCACTCAAGTCAGATATCGACCTGACAGCAAGGATACTCCACATTTTATTCAAAAAGATCTGGGAGAAAGAACAAGTGCCAGCAGACTGGAAAGAAGGACATCTTATCAAGATACCAAAGAAAGGAGATTTGAGCAAATGTGACAACTACAGAGGGATCACGCTACTGTCGATACCAGGGAAAGTCTTTAACAGAGTAATGCTGAACAGAATGAAAGATTCAGTGGAGGCTCAACTTCGAGATCAACAGCCTGGTTTTCGTAAGGATCGGTCGTGCACGGACCAAATCACAACACTACGGATCATCGTTGAACAATCAATTGAATGGAACTCGCCACAGTACGTCAACTTCATTGATTATGAGAAGGCGTTTAACAGTGTAGATAGGAGAACACTATGGAAACTTCTTCGACACTACGGGCTTCCAGAGAAACTCGTCAACATCATCCGGAACTCTTACGATGGAACACAGTGCAAAATTGTGCATGGAGGACAACTGACAACTGCATTTTCAGTGAGGACCGGAGTCAGACAAGGTTGCTTGCTCTCACCTTTTCTCTTCCTCCTAGTGGTTGACTGGATCATGAAAACCTCCACATCTTAAGGAATGCACGGAATTCAATGGACAAGTAGGATGCAACTCGATGATTTGGACTTCGCAGATAATCTAGCTCTTTTAGCACATACACACCAACAGATGCAAGTAAAGACAACCAGTGTAGCAGCAACTTCAGCATTAGTAGGCCTGAACATACATAAGGGAAAGAGCAAGATTCTTAACATTAACATGGAATCCTGTTGGGAAGCGGAAAAATAGAAGGCCAATGAACACGCTGTGTCGAGAATTGGAAGCAGACATTAAAAGGATGAACAGCAACTGGAAACAATTGGAAAGGTTTGCTCAGGACAGAGTTAAATGGAGAACCCTGGTGAGTGGCCTATGCTCCTCAGTGAGGAGTAACGGGCATAAGTATTATATCTCGTATCATTCCTAAGACACTAGGATTTGGAAATACACGTATTGATCGACTTTTAAGTATCTAGATTTTTCGTCACTTTAGTTCGATTTTGTTCGAAATTGGATGTAAAGTTTTCTAAGTTACACAAGTTAATTGGGAGTCGAAACGATTGAATTTTTTTACTGAGGAATCTTAATATTCCAGCCAATAGTACTAGTTCTTATATTTTAATATGATATGTGCTTGTTCATGACTTCACTAACTAACGAATCATTAATATGGCGGGGTTTGCGAGAATTGTTCAATTCTAAGTTTTTCCTTATTGAGAATTGAGTGAATTATTTAAAACCGAGAGAAGCTAGGTAGTTATTTAATCCTAGTGTGTAGCTCCTCGACAGTACGCAATTAAAGTTCCACTGGGAGGGGTTTGATGTACCCAATGGTGGCTAGTCCAGCCACCGCGACCATCGATGCTCGATGTTATCTAGTATTAGAATAGGTTAGGAGAAAGATATATCCGGCCAAACTATGTGGTGTCATCACTTATTAATCTAAGTCATGTAACTAGGCGGGAACTACCTAGTTGGGTTAACTGTGATCGGTAGTCAGATACTGAGTAGCATAGTTCAGAATCTGCACACTGGTGTGAATGCACTTATTTTGCGTTCCATTAGTTCCTGAGTTTTAAGATAAATCCGTGTTCTCTATCCTTGAAGACAATCCTTCTAAAGTCGTATCGTCTTTGTCAACTTTTTTACTATCATTGAGACTACTACTGTTACTACTTTAGTATTCATCACACTGTGCTTATCCACTGTAGTGATTTGAACTAATGTAATTTTTAACCTATACTGTCTTTATCAGTCAAAATAAAGCATCTTAGTTGTAATGTGCTCAGCTAGCTAATCGAATGTCGTTAATCTATGGACATTTACTATCTGAATTTTTGTATTATTTCCCTGATTTCTTTATCAGTATTTGAGTTTTCGACAACTTACTGGGTTAATCGGACTGTACGGGGTTGAGGCCTGCCAGATATCCTCGATCATAATTGACAACTCATGTTGCGGATAAATTCACTCTTGTCTTCCTTGGATTCAGTCTTTTTTCGAACTACATTCTCTAATATAAGTTGTAAGTATTTTCATTTTCTCCTTGATATTGCTGAGGTTTACAGTTAATTAGTATCTGTTGTCATGCTTTCATCTTAAGCTGAATACCTCGTTACGACTATAATCTGTACGTAGTTGAATGTATGATACAATATTATTGATACTACTATTACTCTAACTATTGCCAATTTTACCGATTTAACTAATTTGTTCTGATATGGTAATGGAATCTAGACTGACTCACATTTTGTTCCATATTCTATGTGGATTGTGATTGACTGATTAACTTATCTAAATTTGTTGTTTGTACCGTTGCCTATTGATCTCAGTTAGGTACCATTAAAAAGCACAGTGCATCGGATGACTTTTTTAGGTTAATATTGTACTTAACAGAGCTGCGAATCTACAACCTTACCGAAGATGTATTCGCTAAATTTTAGTTTTCGTATTGTGTGTTTATTATTTCGATTACAAAATTAGCCGCCCAATTATTTTCACCTTAAATCGTTACTTTCGTCTTATCCCCAGCATAGTTGACTTTCACTAGTCACGAGTTTTCACTAAAATTTCAGGAATTATCTTTTAATGTTGACCGTCAGTTAAAACGTGACGATTTCTTAGTGTAAGGATATATGAAGATTGTTTTAATTTTTACGTATTTAGTTATTTCTTGATACGAATCACTACGTATGTAAGAAAAATTTAGAGCACAAGAAATCAGTTGAATTCATTCCATAAACATATTGTCTCTTGTTCTTTCTATAGTGAAGATAATCTGTTCATTGATTCGAATGCTAACAACAACAGTAATAATAATAATAAGATTTATTTCAAGCAATGAAAACTGAATAAGAAAAGTGAGATATTTTAGAAAAGTGATCAAGATTAATAGTTGTTATTGAATAGGACTTCATTATATCACGTATATTCTAGAAAGGAAGTATGATCAGTAAATGTGTAGATTCTGTATTATGATTTGACCAGTTAACTATGGTTTATTTTGAACAGAGTTTTTATCGATAAATATTGTACAATACAATCTTCCCAAGTAATGACTTCTTCACAAGATCAAATAATTGAGTAAAACCTCCAGGTGAACTGTTATTAAAGGCAAGACAGCTAGAAGAATATATGTTTTTATCTAACAACATACTAATATGCTTATTAAAGAGTTATTAACCTAAAAATAATTAGGTGTCATAGCCGACTTATGATTAAGATTTGACCGATAGATATTTTTATCAGTGAACATAATCATTATAAATGTATATCTAACTATATCTCCACTGGAGCATTATTGTGTTCAGTAGTGACCATTTCTTACCTTGAATCGCGATGTTTATTAACATAGGAGTACATTGGAATACAATTAATAGCAGCTAAACTATATCACGACAGCAATTGATTATTCCCACTTTTCTTATTATTAGTCGTATACATTTCATCTCATTGTACTAACTTAAGATGAAAAGTCTAGCGAAAGCATATTCATACCAGGCTGTATATTGTTTATAACTGATTGACTTAAATCTGATCTATGTATTCATAAATTGATAGATCCAAATACTAGTTTTCTTAACTTCTTGAAAGCATCTTAGTATTTTTCGGGTAGACAATTATCATTCATCTGGAATTTATTTCCCCTTAAATACTTGAAACTCATGATCATTGCTATTATTATTATTATTATTATCACTTTTGAAAGTGATCACAAACTGGTTTTAATGTATGAACATTGTTAAATGTTTACATGTATATTGTTTTGAATAATCTAAAATGTAATAAGTTATATAAATGACTTGTAAATTATGAAATTCTTATACAGTGATGAATGTATAAACTAAACTTTACTATAAAAATATGTAGATGTTATCATAATGTGTATGTCATGGAATTTTACTTTAACAGGTGCAATGAAAATTCAGTTTGATAATAATAATAATAATAATCATTATAAAATTGTTGCTATACGAATAAAAGAAGTAAAAAGTGATATTAAAATATGTAGTAGTAGTAGTAGTATAGTGGCTTATTGGTTAATAAATTGGATTTTTAACTAGTAGGTCATAAGTTGGTTCCTGCTTTTCTTTCATTTAGTTAACTGAGTAGTCGAATCAATTGCATCCATATGACCAAAATGTAGCTAAAAGAGGTGTACATAAACTATGCACTTGATACATGAGTAAATCATTCAATCATTGAAATAGGTAAACAATGATACTTTTTTGTTAAAGTTGATGACTGATTTGATGAATTACAGGGTTGGGGTGGTGGTGAAAACTTGGTAATGATGACTATTTGTAGTTCATCGGGTGAGTAAATTGTTTTACTAGTAATACATTATCAATAAGTAAGATGGACGATTTAATTGCGAAGCTTTTACTAATACTTATTATTATCATTAGCTCACCACGAACAGGTCAGTCAGTCATGTATAATGCAGAACTAGACACATGTGTTATTCCAAGTTACGACATCTCAATCGCTCACCAAGATGAACACCAAATTAGTAATAGTAGGGATTACGTCAATGGTGGTAAGAAAAGTGCATGAACATGTAAAATATAATTCAATGAGAAAGAATTAATTCGCTTAACCAAACGTATAAAATAATTTTCAGCTTACGATTTAATGAAAGACAAACAATGAATACACTGACCTGTTCTGAGCCATGTTACTCAGAGTCTCCAACTGTTAGTTACGGCAGGTTCTTGTCTTCGGGTCACTTTCCGAATATGAGTGCTAATAATACCACTATTAGGTTGCCCAAATAAAGGTAGGTGGAATCGAGCTTTGAATATGAAGCGTTAACTGGCATTCGAACACCATATCATCACCTGCACCGCTTTATATATTAACGAACCACTGAATGCCATTGCCTTAGTAACTCTAGTCTTCAATATTTACACAAGTAAAATCTTAATTCGTCCTTCTCTTAGTTATTACATACTGTTTTGATCACTACGAAGTGTTATTCTATTGATTTATCCACTAAACAGTTATGATTACATAATTGTTGACCTCGTTCTTCATTATCTGAAAAAACCTGTCTCCATGTGCTTTCAATATTTTCCACCAGAACTTTCACACTAATAGATGCACGAATATGTAGTTCCTCTGAATACTTGTTTATAATCCTTCCATAATTATTGCCTTCCTTCTAATTCTTCATGATTTACATGATATGGAGTATATACAGAGGTCATTAAAATAACGATTGTGACTACTGTTCTTTAGATCGTAATGTAGCCGTAGTTGATGAGAAGCTGTAAAATACACATGAATTCATCTTCCTCTATTAAATTCATCATTTTCTCTATTCAAATATCTCCAGATTATAGCACAAAATTCTTAGTATATCTAATTTTAGGCATAATCTAAATTTAAATATAATCTAGTTCGTTTCTTTTATTATATATATGCATCTTTATGGAATGAATACTTATTTCTAAGATTCTATAACATTCATGTATGGACACATAAATACTTCTCTCTGTACTGTACAAGTGTCAGATTCTCCCACTCCCCTTTATTTTTTCATTCTATTCATGTTTGTATGAGGTAGAAATAGAAAGTGAGTTAGGTAGTAATGAAGATTTATTAATGTATACATGTTTAAAAATTATTTTGAAGATTCTCTAATTATAGTACTGGTTTCATTGAAAATGAAGATTTATTAAAACTGAAAAACGTAGGTTATTCCTACCAAGTTGTTTGATTTCAAGTATATAATTGTTTTAGTGTTGTTACATATGAAGTTCGTCTTTATTCTCATAGAATGTATCTTCTGGGATAATGGAATTCTATGATACGTCAGTCAGTCAGTTACAGAGTAGAACTTGGTACATGTGTACATCAGTTGAAGTTGCCATACCCAAGTTAGCAGATAGAGATTTAATTGTCGGATCAAATCCCAGAGTAGGGAAGGTAGTAACAGAGTTGGAATTAATGGAAAGAAATAGAGATCGGTGATAAGATTTAAGAAAATATGATTCAGTAAAGAGAAAATTATGATAAGTTCAGAAACTTGGAATTTGGAGGAAAACAAGGAGTGGATGCACCTGTGCCATTGCCAACGATTTTGAGTCATATCACCTAAAGTCTCTAACCTATTGTGACGATCATCACGCGGACCCCAACTAGGTAGTCTGCACCTATTAACATGGCTCAGCCCAATTGTCAATGACTTCATGGACTGGTGCCATGCCTTGGTTTAGCCGCCCCTAGCTTTCTTCCAGCCTACTCCCACACCAGACAGCTTTGTTCGTCGATGTTGGTGGTGGTCAGGCATACGCAACACATGTCCTAAACACCCCAGCTGATGAAGATTTACTACTTCATCAATAGACTTACCGTATTTACCTAGTACTTTATTCCTAACCCACGTGTGCCTTTGTTCCAGAACCTACCGAAGTGTGAATATTTGGCTTATACAACCACGTCCAGGTCTGAAACCACCTTGGTTTTCTCAAGTTTGCTCTTCACGAGCTTTAGTTAGGCGTCGAAGTATTGTTGAAGCTAATATTTTAGACACTATATTCGTTAAACAAATTCCACGGTAATTGTCACAAGAGGACTTCTGTCCTCTATGATACGTATTTTATTACGGTTGAGGTTACCGTTGACTTTCCCATCATTTACTATATGTTATATATCTAGCACTTTTTGTCATATTTCTGTTTACTTAGTGAGTGAATGCTCCATATTCATTTTAAATAGTTTTAGTTATCTGTTACTTCGCTGAATACGTTATTTTAGCATAAGCCTAGAGGCCAAATAAAATCACAAACACAGTACGTATTCAATCTAAAAGTGAAAAAAACATTAAGATTTACCACTCATCGATTAAGTAAGGGCAAAAATGATCCATACTGTTAGACGCAACGCAACGGACAGAGAAAACCAGAATAAACAACTTTACAGTTAAAATAAGCTTGTATCCTCCCGTCGATTTGTAATGGACTGAAACTGGTCAGTCTCTGTTGCTTTATGTGCTATCCTGAGCAGATTGCCTCGATGTAGCAATTATTTACAAGTATTATTTAAATCGAATTGTGACTGCAAAGCGAAATCCAGCACTCGCGTTTTGTCCTATCTGGGACTCATCGGCTGAATCTACCTACATCCCAATGTTGATTTTCACACTGGGATTCTAACTCAGCCCGCTTCATGCCAAACGCCACCGCGTTCACTACTAGGCTATGTGAATGGAACCGTGAGTAAATAGCTTCTTTGCTGATAATCTGGATCTTTGCTCCAGTCCAAGCAAGTATTGTTTTTATCAGATTTGCTGAATATTTTCTTTTCTAGTTGCATATTCCTTAATTCTCATCTACAGTCCTCTGCGAATAGGTACGAAGCTATGGGGGGGGGAGAGGAGCATCAAAAGCGGGAGTTTCTTCACATTTAATTGTTTCAAAACAAACATTCTTCTAATAAAGTCAGACTTGGCCACCGGATTAGTTCTTCTCACTAATGTATTTATTCTAAAATCAGTTCATCGGTTTTGAAATCAATTTGTGGTAAGGCAGACTAACTATCAACCATATCAAAATCAGCTTCCGTCGTTTTAATCTTCGCATACTTAGTTGTCAATCTTGCTTTATCTTAGTAACTTCTTTTTTAATATTGTCAGTGAATCTTGATTCTTGCACTATTGTTATGTTATTAATTCGCGTCCGCATGTCAACTTGACATTTATTCACGGTTTCCCTGATATCATGTATGTGTGACCGTTGCATTAAGCTGATGAGAGAAGTGACGATAAAATAAATCCACATTATTCTGCTACGTTTGTTATTCATACTTATACTACTTGATGTAGTATGAAGATCTTAATGGATTACCTTTTTGTTTTGAAACATGTTAAATATCTGCACTGAGCAGCCTTTGTAGTCATTAATTCACTTTAAATAGGAAAAATAAACTGCTACTAATTTTCAGATAATAAGTAGTTTTACATTTCGAGTATCGTGAATTCGCTTACATATCACTTGAAGGAAATTAACTACTAGTGTTTTTTAAGCAGTTTTATTTAATAAATGGTTATTTCTGACAGGAGATGAGTTTTCTGGAATGGTTATGAATCTAATCGAGTTTTTATTTCTTACATGTTTATTTTTAGTTTTCAAGTATCTGCCAATTCTGGAATGTAAGTTGTTCTTCTCTAGTTTTCATATTTTATTCCAACGAGATATTTTAGATGCATTATTTTTTATTTTCGTTTTAGTAATATACACATTGAAATACATATGATTTACTCAAATACAGAGTATACATTTATGTACTCAAATCACGTTTTCTTGGGTTACTAGATAAGTAATAAGAAGGTTAGACACAAGATAGTAGGGAAAGATGGTAAATCAGTTGATGAGGTTGTAAATCTTCATTGGCTGAGATGGTTGGGACATGTGTTATATATATCTAACCGCCACCTACCTTGACGCTCGATGATTACCGATATTAAAGTAGGATGAAAGAAGGTAAGCTCGTCTAAACTAAAGCATAACATCAGTCCATGAAGTCATTCACTACCCGTCTGAGCCGCTTTGATAGATACGGACTACTTTGTTTGGTCCGAACTAGTGTCGAGACCACTGGTTTGAGATTGGGCGATATGGTCTAGAATCGGCCACGGTGGCTCAGGTGTATTTATTCTTTTTCTCCAAATTGTAGACCTAAATTTATTGTATTAGCTTTTTTGTCACTAACTAATTCTTTCTCCCTGGACTACATTCTGAATGTCTACATTTTTTTAAAACTATTATTATTATTAAGATAGCTACTGATCCTACTGATTTGCTGTTAATTTAATTGTGTTGCTGATATGTGGCAAGTTGAACCGACAAACATATGTTTATGGCTCTCTATTGTTCATACATACATACACTCAGCTGTGAGTCACGTTTTGATTGTACTGAGGATAGTTACCTTACTACTTAACTGCATAAAAGGAAATAAGAGGGTGTTGGATTCAAACATGAAATCTACCAGTTATTAAAAACTTAATCGTCTAACCAATGAATCACTGCGTAATAAATGATGAAAGTATATGTATACCTGTGTAATAGTTGATTTATATATTTCAGTTTAGTCACACCTACTTTAGTTTAAGCAGCTAAATAGTGTAACCAAACCTATACAATCAGTCTAAGTCAATATTCTTGATAATGGTGTTTAGTTCGATCAATTACTGTCAGTATACGTGCATCCTGAATAGATTGCCTCGATAATGTCATTCAGTCACAAGTTTTTGAATATGCCTAACTTAAAATTCTATCATGAATATTGATAACGAATAATGCAGATCCTCACTAATGAACTCATACAGACAGTTACAACGTAGAACTTGGTACATGCATACGTCAGTTCAAAATGAACTCATACCTGTTTAATAAGTAAATGGTGCAATATTCTAACTATTTCACTTGATAGTTTGTTGGTGTTTGAAGTGAAGGGTACTGGGCTTTAGTTTTCATTTAAATACTTAGGTTGGGATGTAGGCATTAACCTGAGAAGTTTCAACTAGAATACAGTAAATATTACAGATTCTGCTACTCATCACAATACATATTCCACTTATTGGTGAGAAAAGCATACCCGTTGACCACTGAATGTAATAGATGTTGCTTGTATGTTGACTTTTAGTGTCGACTCGTGTTTCATAGTATAGAGCCTCTAATTTCGTTACCATATCTTTGAGATATAAGCCTTTTTCTCCTGAATTATATATATATATATATATATATATATATATATATATATGACCATCATTTTCTCAGCATAAACTTTACATAATATGAGCATCTAGATGTTTGTCATCATAATCCAACGTTTAAACATTGCCTTAGTCTAAATGGAGGAATTTTTGTCGTTCACCCTTTTCTTCGATTATAAGTCTGCGAATCATAACTCTAAATTGTTCACGGGAGCTTATACTTGTTTACTTCATGCTCCTCTTTCCCCTATGTTGTTCTTTCTTTACTAAGCTTACTATTTGTGGTTTGTTTTAAATCGAGATTAATATTACTACTTTCATCTGCCTATTATTCATTTTAGTAGTTTGTTTTTTTCTGTATAGTGGTGAGTAATCTGGGGATAAAGGCAAATCTATCATTACATACCATCCTTCACTGTTTTTTATCAATTGAATCACGAATAGTAATTTCTTGAGATATCACTAATCAAAAATCATTCAGGAAAGCTCACATACTTAATGTTTGTTTATTTTTTCTAGTTTGTAATAAGTAATCACAGCCATCAATTATTCAATAGGAAGGATTTATTGCTCATATATTCACGTAGCTTTCTGATATATTTCTTTTGATTAGTAATGCATAAAATGCATGGAGTCAAAGTACCCTTCTAAATGGAGCATCTACATAGCTGGCTTAATAAGTATTATTTTGAGCTTATTCATTTTTTTATGAAATATATACCACCCCTTTCTTTTACCAAAATTAATAAACCTTTTCATTTTAGAAGTAGTCGACCAATTTATTTGTCACATAATATCCTTAAAAGACACCTTTTTGACTAGAAGATGTTCACTGATGGTAACATCACCAAAGGCTTATATCTTTTTCTCTACATTTTGACTTATTCATGATTATGTTTAAAAGATTAACGTTTACTTCCGTTTTCTTGTAATCACATTTAAACATTTTCATGCTACTTATATTTTTCGTAATATCATATTCTGTCTATTGTTTCGTTCTCTATTTACTTGCATTTCATTTATCTATTACCGTATTATTTAACGTTGTAACTAGCTATTCTTAAATCTATTTAACTTAATAAGTCATTTATACAGTTTATTTCCTTGATGAATTTAAACAATTAACATTTATGGTATAAAATAAATTCATCATTCCATTTCAAGGCATCTTATCATTTGAAAACAGTCTAACGTTACACATAGTAATGCTACTCTAACAATATAGTGTTTTGCATAATTCAACCAACAGAGTTAATAATTGATGTTTAGAGCACGAGAGAAAATCATACGAGTATGGAAAATACACTAAATTATGACATGAACCATTGTAATTAAGATTTAGGTTTATTCTTTACGTTGCATGTGAGGTGATACAAAATACGAATTAAGCGTTCAAATGAGTGACTGCATAATCAAGTCATGTTGGTGTAAGATTAACATCGTGAATGAATGTCAGTGAATCGTTGAAAAGTAAAAATGGTTATCATCATCATCATCAGCAACGTAGAACCGGGCACAAACGCCTGTAGGTTCAAGTTGCCATACCACAATAGCACTACGAGAGTATTGAGGTAACGTATAGACAGAATACAAGAGAGAAGAGTAAGTAAAGATGTGCAGAAAATAACAATAGAATTTAAGATCTAGATGAGGTTAAAGAGTGAATACACTTGCGCCACTGTGACCGGTTCTGAGCCATATCACCTAGTGTCTCCAGCCATTTGTTGCGATCATCACGCGGACCCCAACCAGGTAGTCTACATCTACCTACATGGCTTAGACCAGTAGTCAAGGACTTCATGGACTGATGCCATGTTTTAGTTTGGCCGCCCCTAACCTTCTTCCATCCTATTTCGGCCCTAGCTAACATCGCGCGACGGGGTAGACGGTGGTCGGGCATGCGCAATACATGTCCTAGCCATCTCAGTCGATGAAGGTTAATGACCTCTTCAACTGATTTACCGTGTTTCCCAAGAACCTTTCGTCTAACCTCACTATTACTAGTCTGGTCATTCCATGGTATACGAGCGATGTTACGAAGATTCCTATGGTCAAATATCTGGAGACGACGCATATCTTGAGTTTTCATGGCCCACGTCTCGCAGCCATATGTTAAGATGGCGCGGATTGCTGCGCAGTACACCCGGCCTTTCGTTGAGACACGGATATCTCGTCTGCGCCACAAGTGCCGTAGATTGGCAAATGCCAATCGAGCTTTCTGGATCCGCGCTGAGATTTCATCAGACACCGACCCACCAGGGGTAATGAGACTTCCAAGATAAGTGAAGCGATCAACGCATTCAATTACTTCACTCCCTATAAATAATTTGGGGGAAGAAGCAGACCAGTCCTGGAGTAACATTTTGCATTTGGGAGGGGAGAAGCGCATCCCAAATATGCCTGCATTGTTACTCAACGTGTTCAAGAGACCTTGAATGCTGTGTGCATCTTCACCAAATATGACTATATCATCTGCATATTCTAAGTCGACAAGAGAGCCTCCTGGAAGGAGACTAATCCCAGAGGACTTAAAAGAAGTGAGAGAGATTTCTAACAGTACGTCTATGATGAAGTTAAATAAAAATGGGGATAAGGGGCAACCCTGACGGACTCCACTTGAGGATGAGGTTTCTCGTGACAATTCGCCATAAGCTCTGACTCGACCAGTGGTGACCGAGTAGAGAGCCTTTATAAGGTTAATGTACTTTTGAGGTGAGCCTTTTAATGACAAACATTGCCACAAGACTTCACGGTCAACAGAGTCGAACGCTGCTTTTAAGTCAAGAAATACAACTATAGTTGGGCGTTGGTACATATGTCTGTGTTCGAGGACCTGGCGCAGGGTGAATATGTGATCAATGCAGCCCCGGCCAGGTCTGAAACCAGCCTGGTTTTCCCGAGTCTGTTGTTCCCTAGTGTTGGTTAAACGTCGGATGATTATAGTGGCTAATATCTTAGATACTATATTAGTCAAACTGATTCCTCTGTGGTTATCACAAGAGGATTTCTGTCTCTTTTTGTAGACTGGAACAATCAGCGATCGAGACCAGTCAGAAGGGATGGAGTTTAGTTCCCAGACTTTGGCTAATATATCAGTCAACCTGCACGTTAAAACTATACCACCAT
Organism: Schistosoma mekongi; assembly: GCA_034768735.1. Taxonomy (NCBI): domain Eukaryota; kingdom Metazoa; phylum Platyhelminthes; class Trematoda; order Strigeidida; family Schistosomatidae; genus Schistosoma; species Schistosoma mekongi. Next base: position 82,017,593 of record CM068305.1, read on the forward strand.
CCTTGAAGATATCGGTTATCTATTAGATAAAGTTAAATCGTCATAGTGGAAGTTTCAGAGCACTTTCTACATACATTGGTCAAGTTGGAAGTACTTGATGATAAGTATTTCTACAGTAGTGGAGTGGAAATAAACATTATGTGACTGGTGTTTACACTCGTGAACATTTTAATTTTTTGAAGATATATTCCGAGAAATATATTCGGAAAACCTAGTAGATGACTTTTTCTTAATCTTTCGAATATACTTACTACTATAGGTACATGCTTAATTCTTTCTGTTTCACTACAATGTAATCACTATTTACTAAACTGTAATCATGACAACTGAATGTCATCCTCCGTAACGTGTTTGGTTTGTCTAGTAAATGTAATATTTAACGAAGGCCAAAATTATAGCATTTTCCGTAGCTTAATTAAATATACAGATTTATATGCATCATTTTTTTTCAGTTCACTTAATAGATGAATACTGCTTATTAAAGTGTAATCCTCATCCGATATGTAGAACTGTGCCATGTTAATTTCATTCAATTGTTGATATTAGAAATGTGACTTTTAACAGAATACTCATTAATTAAGTTGATAGGTAAATCAATGGAAATACTTAATTTCATATGATTGTTAAACATTGAAAACGTTATAGATAGTTTTAGATGCTAAAGGTTACTAAATTCTGTTTCGTTTCTTACAGAGAATTATTCAAATGCTTCTTTTAGTAGTTTGAATATCTTGTCATATCTTTTCAAGCAAGATATTCCTAAAATTGCTTTTGTATTAGTATATTTTAGTGTAAATGAAAGTTATCCATCATCACATAATCATCTATATGCATGATGTACATTTGTTGTTGTTGGATTCAGGTCCAGAGATACTGTCTGTAAATTATCCAAATATCTGCTTCATGAAAGCTATAAAATAACAACACTATCTAGATAATGTTCAGTTTTCTAAGCTGGATGCTTCTATAAAAATAATCAACTACGAACAGGTTCACTAGAACAGATTAACGTAACACTTACATAATAAGAAGAGAAACTCACTTATACTTGAAGTAGGCGGTAATGGTGTACTGAATAACTATAAATGATTCTCAATTACACCGTCCAGGTTAAAGAACACAACATTACTAGATACTACCTAGACTTTACTTACAACTGTTCGCTAGTATTTTAACATTATTAGTTGAAATGAAGTTACCTAGTCTATATGAATATATCACTGACGTTTATTTATTACACAATATACGTATCCACAGGTGGTAAGTCGTGTCTCGAATAGTTTATTAGTAATTTCTTAGGCTATGAAGCTTGATTCGTATCCTCCAGTCACTAACAGTTTCTTCAAGAATCTAGAGATACCATACTGATGAGTGTTATTTGATTGGAAAACTAAGTGGTTAACAGGATTTTTTACCAATTGTCTCTAAACACTAACAGTTTCTCACTGATGAAGATTATGCATTATTTCATAGAAAAAAGAATGTTTAGTATGTAATAATCATTTTTATGCTACATTTAGTTTTATTTATATACAAACGAGTAAAATGTATTGACAATTAGAAGCTGATTAGTGAAATGATTTAAAGAATGACAATGAAAAAGAATAAGAAGAAATGAATTACCTGACCTGGAATCTTAATACGTTTTTGGTTATGTGTTTGTTACTAAGTAAATACAGTAATCTTAGTATTATGAAGTTGGAAAAAAAAGCCATAGACAACATCTTATCAACAGTAAAACTGCTTACAACGTAATAGGATTAGAAATAAGGAAAAACTGTATAATGAATTCATTTTTATTCTTACATCTTTACTGCTTTTAATCTGGTTCTAAAAAGCTATAAATATACTACTTACAGTGATATGTAATAGTAATTTCTCTAGAAGACATTTAAATTTGTTCACAATGCAAAATACAAGCTGTGAAAAAAAACCTGAAAAATACACATTTTTGTTCAGTTCTTTTGATTTACTTCGTATGTTTCACTTGTCATCCTTCTCATTGTAGAAGAAAAGAAGTCGGTATAATGAAAAAAATCAAGCTGTCGAAAACACACATCTTAGAATGTTAGGAATTGAGAAACGAAAATAAATAAGTAGAATATATAAAAGTAACCGCTAAAAATAAATGCAAAAATCAGTATTGATTCAGACAAACAATAGTGTCTGTTCATTTTTTATTGGTTAAGTGTACTAAGGTGCTCGACGCATACTTTGAATGTTGTTTATATGACAATTCTTGTGATTAATAATGCTTTCATAAATAATAAGTATTTACTGCATCTAAGCTTATTATTGTTATTATTATTATTATTAATAGTTCATTAATCAGTAGTTAGTTTAGTCAATGTTTTTTGAAACCATGGAAATGATAATCGTATGAAATGATTGAACTTTATTAATTGTTTACAACATGGTCCGGTCATATGTCCACCACCCATTGGTCGCATTACTTCTCGATTACAGCATGATTTAACGTATTGATAAAATGTTGGTTTAATAGCAGTATAATTGTTAAAATCAGTAGTAAATGGTTTTTTTATGATGAATGGATAACGATTATCACTAATAGTAGTAAATTTACCTGATTTTGGTCGATTCCCTTGTGATAGTTGAGTTGTTTTCATGTTGATCTCATCTTTTTTGATTGATAATTCGTTTAAATTTTCTAACGAATATATTTTTCTATGAAAAGATGGTGACCTGTGCTGCGGAATTGATTGGGTAATCATCATTATTGTCTGGATGTACAGAGTTATAAATACTATTTCACTTCTGGTTCCTTTCATTATTAATTAATGTAGAGGTTTTTTCCGCTTCTTTTGACCGTAATCTATGAATTTGTGTTAATACTGTATATGAATATGCTTTAACAATGGGTAAATCAATGGATGTTGTCAATTATCAGTTTTCACAATATTCTTTCATATGGAATTTCACTTGTGATTACTGCGATGAAAAATAAGTAGTACGTTTGATATCTGTTTATCTAAATTACTAGGTAGCCACAGAAAATCTTGAATTTGGATATTTGTTTTTATAGGTTTCCTGTAATGACATAAGATTTTAAATTGTGTAGGTGTGTTTAAAATGGTTTTTCTATTTTTCAAGGTTAATAAATAAAACTAAAATATGATTGGCTGCTTTGTTTGGTTGGTTTGAACATAATTTAATTTACTGAATAATCAACGTTTATATCAGACATTATAAATATATCTATAAATCTAAGCCAAATTAATTTGAGAATGAGTAAGATGTTTGTATAGTTGACAAATTTTTTGAAGAATGTATTTTGTTGACAAGTGTGATGTGATAGATGGAAGTGTTCAACTTCTTTTCCTGTTTTGCGTTATACATTTTTACCAGTGACTAGTTCATTTTAGTGCTAATGAATATAGTTTAATATTATAGGCTAACTGTAGCTTGATATTGGAAACCAGAAAGCATTATAAGGTTGTTTCCCTCCTTTATGCAATGTTTCATCAGTACGCGTCATGAGTGCATCATGATGAGTGCTTTACTTTTAGATAATTGAGTTGACTACTCATATTAATATTAAACAGTTATCTAGTGCTTTTTGATTTTCATTGGTTGTCTGACTGCAGTAAACTGCGAAGGATTTCATTCTTAACTGCTTAATGATCAGTCATCGAGTTATAGTAGTTACTTATTTACTAATATAATCTATTTGATCAGTTGAACAGTTTTTCTGTCGGTTTAAATTGTAGTAGCTGATTTAGTGGGTAAAATTACCAATCATATTATTTTCATAAGTAGATTAGTCCATTTTTACAACATGGAATATGAATGAAATTATACATAGTAGACAAAAGTACTTGATACCTCTGTGGGTACGTCATAGGAATTAGCTATTTTTTAAAGTAAACAGCTAGAACTTTGTTCAGTTTACTTGAAAAGCAATGTAAAACTGTTCTCTTGAGAATTGTGAAGAGGGAGTTTCACTATCTATGACATCCGAATTTCTTCCAATAAGTTGCTGGTTCGAACCTTGCACTATCTAGTGTTAATTAGAAAGTCGAATAATATCACTAGTTTTTACACTTATAGTGTTGCCCAATGTTATGTGCATATGAATATATCTGATAGATGAGTTGATAGAACTCCGTCAAGTGAAATTACATTACTACTCTTTGAATTCATGCAGAACAAAACTGTGTAACCAGTGCATAGATATTTTCTCTTTAAAACTTGTTCATGATATTTCAGAAATGATCTTTCAAACTGTGAGGAAATTTTTAATGTCAAAGAGTTTTCAGCGAATACCTGTTGGTTAATTTAATGTAACTCGCCTGCTAATTCCAGTCTTTTAGTCACATTGACAATTTTAGAGCTAGTGATATTATGTGGTTGATCGTACGAAAATGCTTTAGGGTCCAAACCTATTGTCTACAGGTTGAAAGCTAAATACTTAAACCACTAATCCAGTAATTTACTATAGCTTTTGGTCAGTTATCCAACAACTGTTATATTTTGTGGTTTAGTAATTATAGGAATTGTCTATTGACTTAAGTGTTTATCATTCGAATCTGATTTTGATTCAAATTTTGTTTCAACCATTGTTAGCATTATCAACCCTAATACTATAAAAATATATTTAAAAAAATTAAAGTAATTGTAGTTTTGCGGTTATTCAGAAACTGTATGATCAGTGAAATATTATTGTTGTGCCCCTACCTAGGAGTCAGAGGCATAGACAGTATTGGGTGAATGTATCACATCTATACGTTCATAACAATTCATACACTTACCTACTTGAACCTTCTTAGTAGTATGAGAGATAACGATGCGGAAGACTTTTGGATTAGGAAGATTATTCTGTTCAAAATACGTTCTGTGACCTTGGTAGATTGTTCATGAAGTTTTCTTTCGAAAAAATAATAAATTCTCGATTAAGTCACTGAACTATGGGATTTCAAAAAAAAGTGAACACTGATTTCAGATTGTGATATATAGTGCGACGATCATTCATGGATATTAGTGAAAACTGTTTCACTCTTGACAAGTCTGAACTTCACGAGTCACGACTTCTAACTTCAGCTTCAGGAACATCATGAAGCTAGTCATAAGTGAGGTGATTACTGTAATTAAAATGAGATGATTTGTAGAGATTAATATTAGGTTAAGTTGATTGAATTCGTCATAGATTGACGTTGGTTCTTCCGTCAATTTGTGATATTCTCCTATTGGGTGCTGGCCCAGTAGTGCAGATGATAAGCTGTCCGCCAACTTTAATCCATTGTGTGGGATCTAGGGTGCACATTGCCTTGAAGTCCCATACTAGGACAAAACACCTGTCTATTACAACCTGGATTTCAATGGTTCAATGCTAACATTAATCTATGACGAATTCAATCAACTAAACCTTATACCAATCTCTACAAACCATCTCATTTCAGTTATAATATTCAATTTTAAGTGTTCATATTCTCCCACTGTTTTTATTCAAAGCATACTAACTGAGATTAGTCAAAATTAAGTCTTGATTACTTAACAACAAAATAATACATACCCTTTACAAATAAAATTCCAATTGAATAATATTAATGTTTGGCAATGTTATACATATCTTTATGTGTGTAGGTGGGTGAATTAATTCATTTTCATAAGAGAAAAATATTGTCTCAGAATCTATACCCACCCTATTTTATTTATATTCATGTATACATGATTCAATAGTGTTAAACAATACAAATATTGTAGTTATTGTCCATTCTAACTAACTATTTGCCTTAAATATACATTATGCTAATAAATAAACTAACAATATACATTACTCATTCTTATGCCTATTCCTCATCTATTTGTCTATTGTACTGATAATTAGTTTGTGGTATTATTTATTAAATTGGTGAACTTTTCTTTCTTGAATTAATAGAGAATATTTGTTAAGTCAAGTGAAAGATTTTGATAAGAGTTGTACTTTGTTAACTAGATTGTTTACAGTCATGAAGTTTTCATAAAATTAGCAAATTCCTTAGAAGATAATGAAAACTGTATGTATGTAAGTATAACATAGAACGTGGTACATATACTCATCAGTTCAAGTTGCCACACCTCAACAGCACAACAAGATTAACACCATATCAATAGAAATAATAGTTACTTCAGTTGGTAATAAAAAAATTTGTGGGGATGTAGAACATGATACAAAGAGAATTAGTTTGTGGAAAGATATAAACTGATTTCTAGTTGACGTTTTAAATGAAGAAAAAGCGTGAATGCACCTTCTCTACCTTGACCGACTCTGAGCTATATCACCCACAGTCTCCAGTCATTGGTTTCGATGTTCGTGTCGATTCAAACCAAGTATTCTGCATCTACCAACATAACCTCATCGACTTGTTCCATTTTTGTTTTAGCTACGCCTGGCTTCTTTCATCCAACTCCAATAGCAGCCATCATCGCGCGCCAATATACAGTGTGGTTAAGCATATATTGCATATGTTCTATCCATCTCAGTCAACGAAAATCTACAACCTCATCAGCTGACTTATCATCTTCCCATACTATCCTGTGTCTAACCTCATTATTACCTATCGAGTGATCTCAGTAAACTGTATGACGTAAATCATTCAAATTAAAGAATATAATATCTATAAAGGGAAATTGCAGAGTTTAGAAGTGTTCTTTTTTTTCAAACATTCAGCGTTTCTCATAACTTTGGAATAAATATAAGCAAGTAACAAAGTAACGTTTACTCCAACGTTTTTTTCAGTTAGAATTAGTTATTTAGTTGTCGAAGACTAGTGCTCCATATTTGTTATGGACTGAAGGTGGCCAGTCTCTGTTGCTATATGCGCTTCCCGAGCAGATTAGCTCGATGTAGCGACTATTCACAAGTATTATTTAAGTTGGATTGTGACCGGCAAGTGGAATCCAGGACGCGCGTTCCGTGGTATTTGGGACTCATCGATTGGATGTACCTGCATCCCAATGTTGATGTTCACAGTGGGATTCTAACTCAGAACGTTTCTTGACAAACTCCACCGAGTTTACCACCAGACTGCTGAGTCCAGACAGTAACAATTATGCAACGGGCGCATAGGTATTAGGATGAACTTGTTTCATCCCGTTGTTGAAGCTGATCAGTCTGTTGTATACTGAGCAGATTGCGTAGATATAGCGATTATTCACAAGTCGATGAGTCCAAAACAGAACGAGACGCGCGTCCTGGAGTCTGCTTGCCAGTCACAATCCAACTTAAATAATACTAGTGAATAATGTTTCAGTATGCATTGGTTAATTACTTAAAGATAAATATCATGAAGTCTGTTTTAATTTGAAGATAATCAACTGATCTAATCATTTGCAAAATGGAATAAGTTAGCTTCTAAATAGTAAATCTAGGATTCAGTGAAATTAAAAAATTTCTGTTCTTTAATAGGTAAAGTATAAAGTACTTGATAAACTGATCACTTACAGTCGTCTTAATGTTCCATGCCAAGAAGTTTATTATTAAGGATAAGGTATTATTCAATTCGTATCTGATTTTCAAATTGATTCCGACTAGTTATGTAATTTAATAGCAATAATAAATACTTTGAATTTGTTGATTTGCATTAGTCACAATTACCATACTTCACCTATATGACTCCCTGTGTACAATGGATACAAAAATATAAAATTTTCTACATTTTTATCTGAAGGCTGTTTTCATTTGTTACCATTGGTAATAACCTATAACTAGTGTTGATTTTGTTTGTTGAAGTGTTCATTGTAGTTTATAATATCCGTAAAATGATAATATTGAAGGTAGTGATAATGGACCAACTTATTACTGACAGCTTGTTTATATTTAATTTTAGGCATAGAAAGCATAATCTACTATGCTATTAATTATTCTTTTCAATGAAATTAGACCAGTTTTTGTCAGTCATTATGTTTGTATTTACTTGGCTTTTTGATCTAAGCTATTTTGGTACGTGTAACATGCCTAGTTGAAATCTTATTTAATTTATCGCAGATGTCCTCCTAAAAGTCATATATGTGTATGTCTGCATGAACATCATAGAACCTGGTACACATGTTCATCGACTCAAGTTACCACACCTCTACAGAGTAAGATTAACACCAAATTAGTAGCCACTTCATGTATTGATGTTATGCCCTGATTTAGTTGTTCGTAACTTCTTCCATCCTACTCCAATATCAGCCATCATCGCGCTGTGGTTAGGTATATGTTACATATGTTTTGTCCATGTCAACCGATGAGGATTTACAACCTCATCAGTTAATTTGCCATCTTTCCCTACTATCCTGTATTTAACCTTATTGTTACTTACTCGAAGATCCAAGCAAACTCGATTGATGTTTCTAAAACACCGATGATCAAATACGAATATTCTACGAATGTCACCAACTTTTAGTGACTTTTCAATTCTATACAGTAAAGTGGATCGGACTGCTGTTCAGTATACTTGTCCTTAAATTAGTAGATGGGTATCTCACTTATGCTAATTTAACGGCGAAAACCAAACGAACTTCCTAAATCCGTTCCGAGATTTCATCGGGCACCAACCCATCAGTACTGATTATACTACCAAGTGAAATGAAGTAGTTAATTCGCTCAACTATTTCACTCCCTATGTTTATTTTTATTGTTCATATAGACCAGTTCTAAAGCAATAATTTGCGTTTTGAGGGGAAGAAGCGCATTCCACGTATAATTTCGTTGTTGTTCTAGCTATTATATGACTAGGTATTTTATCAGCGTCTTCACCAGAGAGAACTATGTTACCTGAGTATTCTAAGTCAATCATTAGACTCCTTGGTAGGAGATCAATTTCTGAAAATTTAGACGGTGTCATAGTTATTCCTGACTGTAAATCTGTTATGAAATTGAACAATAATGTGGATAGTGAGCACTGTTGATGGACACCACTTAAGGTTACAAGTTCAGATGACAGTTTGCCATAACCTGTAACTCACTTAGTGATATTCAAGTAAAGAGTCTTTATAAGGTTGATGTACTTCTGTGATATGTCATTCAGTGTCAGAATCTACTATAAATTGCAATGAATTTCTATCATTAAGTTACCAATTTAATATACCATTGTTATTAATTTATTTCTTCATTATGATCATTTTCAGATACACATTAATTACATCCTATTGGTATAACATCCCTCTCTAGATAATGCGTAATTTTCATGGTCGTATATCTTTCTCTGAATATATCTATACAATTAAACTGAAAAATGCATTACATAATGAAGCGTATCAAGATAATGTTGATTTCAAGAAGAATTCATTCATCAATCATTCATCAATACACTTTTTGTTTAATAACATGGAATCAATCATATTTTCAATAGATCAACAAAGTTATCACAATAATAATCATGTTACTATTGACATTGATATTTTGAAATGTATTAATCAGTGTTTATTAATAACTAATCGAAGTAAATATCAACTACTATCTGGTATCAAATGTAAAGGTAAAATGATGAAATGATTTGTTTTTTCTTTCAATGATTGTGTATAGTAATAGGTTTTTATGTTTTTTTTTCTATGTAGAAATAGTTAATGAAACATTTGATTTAACGTGTTATACTATGAAACAGTGGGTACTTGTTTCTACTCTTGATGACTGAATATCAACACCAACTGTAGAATTCCAAGTAGGATGAAGCTTCCATCTGTACATTGTTGCTGATGTAAACAATTCTGCTAGACAGTTGTCTGGAGATTGATGATACGTAATATTACTTGAACTATGGCCAGTTACGATGTGTGTAGACAGTAACCTTGATAAGGACCAATACCGCAACTTATACACCATGACCGTCAATTCTATGTTCTCATGTGTACTCCTTGATTTTCACTTTCCAAGTCGGGTTGGAGAACACAAGATAAGTGAACCTGACCACCCAGTGGGTCAATAAGAAAAATAATATTTATACAAAACAGGAGCAATAATAACTGGAAACTGAAGAGGACAGGGATGCTTACAAAGTTATTTAGTTACAGTTCCTGGATGACATATGGCATGATAACAGTTCACAGTTCTAATTTCAGGCTATGACAAGAGAAATGTACTAATAATAGAAATAAAATGATCAATTTGCATGTACTCGAAATAAATAGCATGGTCTTGTAAATGACACTTCCAAAAGTTCGTTATTGTTCTTAAATCACCCGATATAATAATAAGAAATCCTGCTTGACCTAAAGTTTCCTGCCGGTTAGCGCCTTCAATTTTGACAGAATTGATTCTTCTTAAGGAAATCAAGTCTGGATCATTCAATTACACTACATGAGACATTACTACTCAGATACTTTAGCTATTGCTAATCACATGTAATACACACGATCCACATTTCAACTTGATTGATAAAATTCGATTAATTAGAAAGATTATCCAAATCTGATATTCTTTAAAAAATTCTTATGTTTATCAAAATAAGAGTGTTTCAACGCAGAATATTCTTTTCAATAATTTCTCGCTTCAGATTCTACAATTACGAGTTCAAAACTTAATGATCACTATAACAGCCATTTCTGGGGGTTTAATACAACATCATTTTGATATCATGGATAATTGGGTTAATATTGATATAATCATTATCATGTAGCTTGTTAAACTTAAACAACAACATTCTTAATCAAATAAATATATGGGTATATTTATATATGGGTGTAATAGGAGATGGGTTAGTGATAAAAATATAATTAGATGAGAGAATAAATTTATAATTAGTTGATTTGTTTGGTTTTGAAGAGGTTACGAAGTGAATAGAAATTAGAAGAGAGGATAGAGTGATATTCAAATTCACTATGTGTACACTGGATTAATAACAATAACACTAATACAAATAATAATAACAATAATAATAATAATAGTAATAATATAGAGATTTATGAATAAAGAAAGTAGTATTTGGATAGGATTAACTTGAGTTATAGAAATGTATATGAAGAGAGGAAGCTATTTGTATATTACTACAATCTAGTCCTTGAATGAAGGATATATTACCTAAGCTTACCACTGCATTTTGCATCCATTAGTTCAACTGCTCCTGTGGTGCATGTTACATTGGCAGACACTCAAGGAATTTATTCCTCTATGATCGTGAGCATCTTCCAGTGTGGTTAACCAATAGTGTTGCCAAAATCATCTACAGTGCAATATTAACTCGCATAATTCAAGCAGGTCATATGGCGAGTATCAGTAAATCATTTACAATAATATATCGTACAAATAGTTATCTGTCAAGACTAGTTAGACTCAAAGTCCTTAAAACGACAGAGGCGGTAGCTATACGGGCCAAGAGGCCAGAACTGTGCATACAAAAGAAGTGCCTCCAACCTTTCCTTCTGCCGTGGCTTACCCATGTACCATTAAACCAATCCCCACCATAATTATACGTTGACTTAATTGTAGTAATGCACATGTAGCTTCCTCTCTTTATATACATTTCAATAACTTAAGTCAATCCTATTCAAATACTAATTTCTCTATTTATAATTTAAATATCACTCTATCCTCTCTTCTAATTTCTATTCACTTCGTAACCTCTTCAAAACCAAACAAATCAACTAATTATAAATTTATTCTCTCATCTAATTATATTTTTATCACTAACCCATCTCCTATTTCACCTATATATTGATACCTATATATATATATATATATATATATATATATATATATATATATATATATATATTTGATTAAGAATCTTGTTGTTTAAGCGTAGCAAGCTATATGATAATGATTATTTCAACATTAACATTCGAATTTTACAAGTAACTCGAAAAAAACAAAGTTGTACCTAATTATCCATGATCTTAAAATGATGTTGTATTAAACCCCCAGAACTGGCTATTCTAGTGACCATTAAGTTTTGAACTTAAACTTGTAGAATCTGAAGCGATAATTTATCAAAAAGAATATTCTTCCTTGAAATGTCGTTAAGTAAATATGATATTGGTTTCTTTTCAATGCCTAATCAGTGTATATAACAAGATGTTAAAGAAGCCTATTTAATGTAGCCTGACAAAGATTATGTTTACAAATCTGTACTGAGAAAGTAAGTCAATCATTTAGTCTTTGCTAAACCGGACACAACAATCAGGAAACATGCTAAAATGGGATTAACGGAGGTAACCATTCACATACGTAAATTTCTGAACATAGTAACTTATCTCCATCCTGCATGGAGCTTGCTTTGATGTAATTACTGAGAATGATAAGATGTAAGCTTTACAATGCACCCATCCTGCTGACTGAACATATGACTAATAATCAATAGTCTCCACAAAACTTTCCAACCATATACTCACTAGCGGCTTTCGTCTAAATAAGTTCTAAGTGTTTTTATGAGAAGTTATGAATGAATGACTTCAGTCATATAATAAGTAAACGTTTGCTATCAGTGGCGTTGGATGATCGTCGATCGACAGTTAAATGTAACTTATTTTTTAACTTAACTACAATTTTACAACTCGTGTTTGCGTACACATACTCGGATACAGTTGAAGTTAAGCTCTGCTCAGTAATAATGCATGTGTTGTATACATACGTTGACGGTGGTTTCCTTGCTTCTGCTGGATATTTTTCTACTATGCAAGTCTACCAAACGAGATCGACTGATACGTGCAACTAAGTGCGTTAATACACGTGATGTCAAGTAGATATTTGTTGTGTCATAACGAATGTAAAGATTGTAGGAATGTATTTATTGATATATTCGTACTGCTTTTGGCGGAGTTATAATAATGCACGAGGCTGACTAATTGATCCAAACACTTCCAATGAACGGTTATCAGAAGATAGAATATGAGTTGTTTTACATAACAATCTAGTATACTTATATCCAAAATATTTAACATAAAATAAACACCTACAAAATTGATTAGATCCACTAATGACTACTAAATATTGATGTCGTCGGCCACTTGTAATCTTAGTGCTTTCCTTATCAGATTGTTGATATTTAGGTATATTCAGATGGTTGGTCTTAAGTAGGACGAAACATTCATACAATCTTTCACTGGTAAGTAGTGAACTAGCGTTTTACATATAACTAAAAGGACTGCTCAACACTATTGATGTTCATAACATAAAGTTGTGCTGTTGGGTGTATGAAGGCGATTATCACTTCCCGGCTGCTAGCACTGTAGAAGGGTTCTTCTGAAAAAGCAGCCTCACTAAAGGTGGTTTTATTGACTCGAGTATGTGACTGTCGTGCTCACGAGACAACGCTTGAGGCTGGTCACATATAACCATTTTACAAATGGTTTTTGAAGTGTCAGCTCCGCTTTTGGTGCTACCTTAATGCCAAAGATGGAAACCCGTAGAGCAAGATGCAGTGTGCATTTTTAAGGCCAACGTTTTTTAACCCTACTCTTTATTTATGGAAAGGCATCGCTGTCAAACTTGTTGCTTGAGGGGAACACTTTACTACCATTACACCTCTGTACAGTTGTCAGTACAACCCCGCCCTCCTCGAACCCCAGGTTTGATGCTTTTAGTCTTACTGCTTTTCGATGAACCTGACTGGTGTGATGAGATCCTGAAGAATGATCACTTTAGTCAGTATAACTCGATTAACTCATCACGATAGCCAAGGCCAACCACCACGTCAAAGTAGCGGGAACGGTAGGAGTAATATGTAGCACTTGTTCACTAAATTAATTGGAAAGTGTTTGAAAGTGCTATATACAATACACTTAGCGAATAATGAACTTGGTGTAAAATAGCATCATTTTTGTCTATTTAACTGATGGAAACAATTTCTGAACTTAATTATTTGAAGTAGAAAAATAAGATAATATTATTGTTATTGTTTTCTTAAAATTCCAGTTTATTGGCATCAACTTGCTAGAAATGAAAGTTTTCTTCAATGTCTCATACACATTATACCTACTGGCTATGGAGATCCATATTTTCAAGAAATTGCTTTCATTGTGTTAACAAATCTATGCATAATTGCCGGACGTGAAAGTAAACAGTAAGTGGATGATGGAGATGATAAATACAGTTATGTAAACTAAGAATATTCTTTGCAATAAATTCTCTGTAGACTCTACTTCACAATTTTTGGTGAAATAGTAATCGATAAAGCTTCTGAATACTGGATTATGACAGTGCTATGTTCATTGGTAATGTAATTTCAAATTATCTGTAAATTACCGTAGATCCCATTGACTAATACACATACATAAATAATCGAGTAAGTGTATCTATCAGAATTCGGTAACAATGAGTTTATGAGAGTTATATTGGAACACAGTATAAATACAACAAGCCAAGCACCGAGACAGGCGCTAGTAGTAAGTCGCCTTCAAATTGAGCTCAATCACACATTGAGCATACATATAAATGTGGAAAGTATAATGTATCAAATGTTATGTCTAGAGTTATATTGGCTGCTGCAAGTTATAATCCCAAATTATAAATTGAATGGAATGGTCAAACTTAAAGTAAGTATATTGTTCAAAAAAAACTATACATCACTTGATATTACTACTGTTAATGAAATTCAGATTTTATATCATGAAATATCCTAAGTCAAATAACCATTAAAAACTGAGGGGCATCGAATAGTTGTTTCATCTTAATATGGTGCCATCAGAGGCGTATATTTACAACACCATGGAGTTTGGGGCTTAACGCTTAAACTACTGAGCCAGTATCCAGCAGTAAATTTCTAACTTAAGTTCGTTTACGATATATATTGCGTTACATCATCTATTGTCATTGGTTAGTAACTGTCACACTATTAGGTGCCGCCTCAGTGGTCTAGGTTATGTGTTCACCGTGAAACCTGAAGATTTCCACTCTAAATCTTATGAAAACATGAATGAGTACTGTTAACGGGTTTTATACTGAGGCAAAACGGCGGTTCAGTGCTTTTCGGTTTTCAACGGTTGTCTGATTTAGATCAATTCGTAATATGAAATTCAATTTACTTTTCATTCCATTAACAGTAATAATTTCAAATATTGAATGATTTTCGAATAATATATAAATTGGACGTTGTGGATAGGTTAACCAACCTTGTATAAAACTTTGACAGTTTTGATTTTGATTAATTCCTCTTAAGCAGCTGAGACCAGTTTGCTGGGTGAAGCGTTAGAATCTTCCAATTTCAATCGCTGAGATTGTTTCGATTATAATTTATATATATAATACTTACCTTCAATTTGGCTATTCTTATCCACTGATAATTTGAAATCATAACTATAGAGTAGAACTTAAAGAGAATCTATCGAGAAGAATACTCTTATTTCGTATATCTATGCTTTAACATCGTACAGATTTCTCTGTAGTTAACATGATGAATCTTATCATTGTGTAATAATGGTATTAACTTTAGTTCCAATATATTTACAGCAGCCACGTACATACATATATACTACTTGAACTGAATAATTGTTACAGAGACGTCAATAATATGAAGTATAAAATGCAAGCAAAGTGCAATTCTACTAGAAGTTTGTCCTAATGAAGTCATTCAAGAAGACGATGTAAGCTCCTCAATTAAATCATCAGTCTTAGAGAATGCAGTATAACCAAAACCATTCATTTGAGTTACAAATCTTCTCTATCACTTCGAAATGCATAATCAATACTCATTTCATAATGCGGAATTATTCTCGAAATATACAAAGTAATATTCATCAATTATTGTGTGCCAAAATGATGCAATAACTTTGACGTCATGTGTATTTTATGATGATAGATATCACATTTATTCCAATGAAATACAGTAAATAGTTTATTCACTAGCAAGAAAGCTTAATGTTGCACATTGCTTTCATCCTTTACAGCAAGTTGATTGGGGATGTAGCTATTCCTCCTGCTTAGGAATATAATACGTTAAGAAATTGTAAGAGCTTATTTTATTTGTAGAAGAGATTTTTATTATTGCCTTATGGAGATTGTTGAATGTTAATTTGATATCACGAATTGGTCTAAATTAGACACTTGTTTTTCATCAGAAAGCACTGAACAACTGTTTCATTCTAGTATGGGAGTGTTCAGCAGTACTCATCCACGACCCCATCAGAGATCGGACCTAGGACCTTTTGGTTTCACGGAGAACGCTTTAATATTTGACCACTGACTAGGCTGCAAATAGTTGATATTTCTAATTTATTCAGTTCATGATAGGTTTGTGCGACGTGACTAGTGGGGTCCTACCGTGTCGGCTGTGAGTCAGTTACTCACCGATAACAATAGACGACGTCACGCAAGCCTACAGTGAATTGACTAATTTAGAAATCTAAACCGTTGGCAGCTGACTCAGTAGTCTAAGGGTAGAGCGTTTTCTGTGGGGCCAGAAGAACCCTGATTCAATCCCTGATATAGTTGCGGATACGTGCTGTTGAACACTCCCAAACTAGGATAAAACATCTATCTAGTGCTTCCTAGTGATAAACGGCTGTCTAATTCAGACCAATTCACAATATCAAATTAAATTTACTACTGACCTAAAAATAAACACATTAAAAAAATATTACACAAATATCTTAGTCTCAAAAATGACTCTTTCACTACATTCCATGCATATCTAAGATAACTAACATTCAGTAAATAACAGGATATCTTGACAATATATTTTATCTTCTATGTCTACTTCTGTATTTTGGTCACTCACAGATCTCTGTCTGATTTTCTTTTCACATTTTTTCTCGCCATCTACTACGAATGGAATGTGTCTTATTATGCAAATGCAGATTTCATGTTTTTTGTTTTACATTTTTGCATAATAATTATAAATTAATAATAATAATAATAATAATAATAATAATAATATTATTATTATTATTATTATTATTATTATTATTATTATTATTATTTAATGACTGTACACTGAAAGATTGAATTATTTTCATTATTTCAATCTGAAAATGTTCGTTCTTTCATTTTCTTTTTCATTTCTAGTCACAAAATTACAATTCATGAATTAAATTTAACTTATCTTCTCTATTATAAATGAAAAAAAAAACACGGAAGAGAGAATGTTTCTTTTAATTAGTGATTAAATTGTTTTCACGATTTATTTGAAATTGGTAATGTTGTTGTTGTTGATGATGATGACGATGTAAAACTGACTCAACTTTCTTAGTATCTATCCATCCTGAACGAATTACCGTGGGATAGTTTTAATTTAAAAAGTATGATTAGTTGGATTATGTATGACATATTACATTCAGGAGGTTGGATATACCTACTACATGAAAGTGTTGATGTTCACATGAATACTCGAATTACGCCTATTTATATAGTATACTTAATTATTATAGCATTAACTACTAAGTTCAGAAATGGAAAATGGAAGGTATATCCAGATGTATGTATGTATGTACAATCAACATAGAACCTGGCACATGTGTGCATCGGTTCAAGTTGCCATACCTCCATGGCACCGCAAGATTAACACTACCACCATTAGTAGAAATTACTTCAATAAAACAAAATAATAATAGTAACAAGGAGTGTGAACATATAGAATATGGTTCATGAAGCGTTGAAAGAAAGTTATGGAATAATTTAAAGCTCATGATTTAAAGAAGAACAATTAGTGAATGCATTT